>APFE030972036.1:3434-54953 GCA_000404065.3 Pinus taeda
TGGGATGCTTCAGCATGTATAAATATGTATTGTAACATTGAAAGGAACATAATGAAAAATCAAGCTGGTAGTCTCGGTTTTGAGATCCAGTGGGAAATCTCTGTGTATATGTGTTTTATGTGTTATGCTCTCGCATTTTTATTTTCCTGTGATTTAGAATTCGTATGCAGGTAATTTCTATATGGGGTTAAAACCTACAACACCTTCCTCGGTAAGAGGGAGTGTTGTAAATAGTACCGAGGAGAGGCGTTACTTGGTTTTTACCCCTTTTAACCTTGTGAACACATTAATTACTTTTGTCTCAATGAAATTTATGTGTTAAATTAATGTCATGGGTGGAAATGGTACTTAGAAATGTTGTACAATGTAATTTTTCCAATATTAAAGTCACCTGTACTTTATAAAGTGACTTTATGTGTAAAGTAGTAAGTGTACTTTTCTAATATTAAAGTGAGGTGAAAAACAACTTTATGAGAAAAATTGAAAATGTACAAAACTTGAAAAATGTACTAGGAAACTTTTAAGTGATGGGGCCAATGTATGAAGGGCGTCATTTGGAATAATTGATCGCAGCCACACATCTTGAGATTTGAGGATGAAATCTCAACCATTGGATCCTAGGTTTAGGGATTCAAGCTTTTCCAAGGAGACAAAAGGGAGAAAAAATATATCATTCTTCACTTCACACTTGAGAGAGAGAATGAAGACAAGAGAGGAGAGGATAGAATTCATGAAGGAAGAGAGATTGCAGCAAGGAGAAGGAGTATCGAATTTCTAAAGGAAGGAGGTCATACAAAACCACACAAGAATTGAGGAGAAGAGTATTTATAGCTGCCATAAATTTCGAGGTAAGGAGGCACGACTTTAGAGGGACTATAGCATGAATTTTAAGGAGAAGAAAAGCTTGAATTTCGAGCATTCTACTATTGTCAGGCGATAAATTTGAGTCACAAATCTTGGGACAACAACCACTATTAGCATGAAAATTGAGCCAACAATCAGGAACTAATTTCAAGTCAAAAAATCCCCTTTAGTGCAGATTTTGAGGCACCTTCCAACACAATTTTTGAGGAAAAATTTTGGGCATGAATTTTGAGGAGCTGAGCTGTGAGAAAATGCATAAATTCCGGGCATGAAATTTTGTGAAACTCTGAAAATTATAGTGGGCACAAATTTCCAAAAATTTGCATTTAATGATATAGCATAAAAGGGAGATAAGTGATGTGTTTATTTTAAGTACTTTTTGTAAATTTCTTAAGTAATAAAATCTCCCTTTGAAGACCTGTTTTCCCTAAGAGGTTGTGGGGTTTTTCCGAGGGCATCTTGACAAAAAATAAGTGTCTCATATGTATGAATGCTTGCCTAAATTTTTTATTAATCACTAGTTGATTGGAAAGTGAAAAATAGTAGAAGTACTCTTTTAATATTTACAATAAATGCATATTCAAATTTATATCAACATGAGAAAACATGTGGGTTGGACCTAAACACATACATGCAAACTTATAAACTGGATTAATGTGCATATCATAAATTATCTATCTCTTTTGTTGGCATATAACCACTTGCACCATCTTGAGTGACCCACCTCACATTTCTAAGAATCACTCTGGGCTCCCTAATCCAGCATCCAAGTTGATACACCATCCCCTGCATCACCCTTATCGCATCTTGTCTTGATGGTTGTGGAGGATGGGTTGTAAGGGTCACAGAAATAAGGCAACATCTGATCGAGCCACTACGGATAAATGAGACGTAGCTAAAGCAACTGTGGAATTTTATACAACTAATATATACTAGCAGAAGTAGGGAACTAGAAGACTGGGGGATGAGACCAAAGAGTGACATTAGTTCATGCATTGTGAGAGGCTCGACAGTGAGGTGAACTCTATATGTAGGACCCAAGTGTAATAATTTCCTCTAGTGACTATGATAACATGCTCTAAAAATCAAAGAATCATACTGGCACACCAAGATTATGGTGGCCCAAGCCATCAACTATGTAGAAGCACAACAAGGTTTGATGGAACACACAAATTTTCCAGAGAGAATCGTTTCAACACCACACTGCTCACTTGGTTGGTGAGAAAGTATGGCGTATTTTGTAGGTTGCTTCTCTTGGTTTATCTAAAGAAGCCCATGGCTCATCCAAGGAAGCCACCATCTCTCTCTTAAAGGATGTCGTACAAGTCTTCTCTTCCGTTTTGTTTATTTACTTCATATGTTGTTAAATTTCTATCACAATAAGTTTGTTAATGTTTGTAGGTCTTTTTTGAAATGGTTTAGGCTTGTAGTTTAGTGATCTATACAACCTGATTTCCCCATTTGAAAAAGCTCATAATTAAAGTGTTTTTTTCATGGAACTCAATTCTTTATTGTTAGGCCTTGGCTTCCCTCTTAAGCAAGGCATGCTAACTTTGAATGCATAACCTTAGTTTCCGTCTTGGACTAGACACGTCAGGTCAACTTTGAATGAAGAAAATCTATTTAAAAAGACTAGACATATCAACTTTAAATGAAGAAAATCTATTTAACACCTAAAAACTCTAGATATGTAATAAACCAACAAAATGTAAATAAAATTACTTAAAAATCATTAAAATTGATAAAGCCGTGAACTTTAATTACAAGATTATACTTCTCCACTTAAAAACAATAACAAGATTATACTTGCCCACTCAAAAACAATAGAACCATAAACTTTAGTCACAACATTACTGGTGCCTAACTAAAAGTGGAAAATCATTAGCTTATCCAAAAATGAGTGGTCATTTCTTCACCCATTTTCAAATAAACAATCAACACTTTATACCCGAACAAAGAATCACAACCTTATTCATGATGATTATTGCTACTGCCACAAAAACTAACTTTAATATATCACCACTTAACACATACCTTAATATACGTAACAAACCTAATATAGATAATAACCCTTCATATCTTTACTTATTTAGAAGATTTATAAGGTTCGTACATGTTCTATCCAGTTCTAAAGCTCTCCTACATTATTACACCCATGTGTAAGGCAACTGTCCTTCAGTCTCTACGTGGTGGATCCACTCATTTGTAGAGCAACTGTCCTTGAGACTCTGTTTGGTGGATAATGCGGAGTCGGGCCATGCAGGTTGTCGTATACAGAATCCAAGGCAAACCCAATTATTTTAATTATATAATTATAATTGTAATCATATCCCGAGGACCATAACGGTTATAAGGGCAACTTAGAAGAATTGACCGTTGTAAAGCCAGAGGGCTGCGGTAGAGAGATAAAATAACTGACAAAATGACCCAAGAGTCAAGAAACTTGCAAGTTGGTCTGTGCGTACCCTAAAAATATTTTGCGAACAGTACTCAGCGTGCTTTGGACGATCAACTGACACTGCAAACACACTTCATTGCTTTCGAATATTTCGAACGTACTGCAGACAGACTACTGCAAAGTCCCTGCAGCCATTTGACCTTTGAGAATTTGAGACTTTTCGCTTTTTTATCTATTCATCTGAGCCTCCCATCATTGACATCACACGTTTCTCTCTGTATGGAGAGGTGGGTGGTTATTTGAGTAACCACAATTTACTTTGCAGAATACTTCAATTTGGTTTTTTGGTTAAGGTGTGATCAATAAACACCCAGCTCCTCTTGCAGGGAAGGGAAAGAAAAGAATCCAGGAATGCTAAGGCTTCGGAGCTAAACCAAACAAACATTGCCAAGCAAAGAACTGATTTCTCTGAAATTCCAAGCGTAAGTTATGCTAACACTAGGCAGTTAGGTTGTGATTTATTAGGGCTCTGGGTGTTTATCAGATTGGAGTTTCAAAAAAATTTGGTGGTTCTTTTCAAGAAAATGTTGAAGCCAAGGTTTTGGGATCTCATTTTTATATTTCAATGTCTTTCATCTTTGAGCAGGCAAGAGAAGAAATGGCAACTTCAGATCTGACATCCCCCATGCCTGGACAATCCCCTTTCGACTATTTTTGCTTTGATCCACAAATAGACTACGCTCAGGTTCTCACTCAAATCCTAGGCCACATTTTATAAATACTAAATACTTGCAGTTTGAATTAACAGAAACAACCATGGTCATTTTACAGTTTCAATATTATCATATTGAGGTAAATAGTCACAACTATTGTATTTGATTTTGGATCTTTTACAGTCTTTCAAAGTTACCAATTCACTAATTACAATAAAAAAAATTAATATCCGTTCACAGGTGCTTGCAGAAGCTCAGCAGCATCAAGATGGTGAGCAGGAAGTGCCGTCGCTTTCGCATTTGAAAGCGCCATTGGATCATCTTCACAAATCGGCGGAGGATTTGAAGAAAAGGAAGTCATGGAAGAGCTCTCTCTGCTTCTGGAAAAAATCGAGTGAGAAGAAGAAGCAGATGAACAGGGCCATTTCTATGTTAAAGTCTAAAGCCATGCCAATCTATATGACCGATATCGCTCCTCCCTACAGATCCGGTCGACCATCTTCCAGCCCGCTGGCTGCAATGTACAGTGCGATGCAGAGGAGCAAGACTGATGTACCGTATATGCCTCTGGTGCGTCACAGCTATAGCAGGGTTTCTCTTTCAAGGCCAACATACTTAGTTACATAGAGAATCTGTGCATTTCTCAGTGTTTTATTGGATATGTGTTCGATCGGTGGCAGACAGCAGCAGAAAGAAACAACCTCGAAGCAGATTTTTGCACCGAATTATGGGTTTTGTTATCTTCCAATGGTTTTTTTTCGCCTGGATACTTTCGGGAGCTGTAATTTGTAATTTCGAAGGTCATAATACAAATGACACTTTGTCAACTGTGTGTGAGCTGTAATTTGTCAACTGTGCCTGAGCTGTAATTTGTAATTTCGAAGGTCATAATACAAATGACACCTAATTTAAGAGCGTATATTTATTTTTAATCTCCTTCAGTCTTTATAGTAGAAAGAGGCGTGCAATTTAATTTTATTAGGTTCATAACCATGTTTTATTATTATATATATGGGAAGGAGGATGTTCAGAATTTTATATTACGGATATTACATGTGTGCTTGAGAGTCGTATTTTTCAGGCCATCATTTAATTAAAAAAGTCTGATTAAATTTATTGAATAATCTGCCGGATTTATTATTATTTGTTTTGTAGCTTCATGATCCGGGATTGTCCACAGTTTCATTTCATTTTGCCCACTTTTTTCCAAACCCAAAGGGGGTCCTATCAGTACAATTCAGAAAGATAGAAAAGATGAAACAGCATCATGAGCTACAAAAACTTCCACAGAGACTTTGAAATCCAACATTATTGTTTTATTATTTAATAAAGCTTTCACTTTCCCTTTGCCACTGTAAAGGAAAATTATGTAATATTAATTTTATATTTTTTAGAAATACCAAATTAAAAAAATTTAATGGACTTATAAATATTTAATATCGAATTTAATATTAATTTTTCAATATAATTAAATACAACTGTTTGAATTATCTAATTATAACTAAGTAATATATGTGTCTAATAGTATATCTAATTTTATATATTAATGTGATAAGCATACTAAATATTTTCATGTTTTTACTGATAGGGTAGTATAATTTACTTAATTGTGTAAATTTATTTAATTTTTAATATAAATTTATATTTGGCACACACAACTATTAATATATTAAAAAATATTTAATGAGATTCATTTAAAATTTTGACTAAAGTAATTATTGATTGTGTATTTAAAAATTATTAAATAGAACATTATAATATTGACAATATTCTTTTATAAATAAATATTTCAATATTCATATTAAGTAAAATATTTGAATGTCAATTATACATATAAGTATATATTTACATGGAATATGTCTTTTTTGAAACTGTTCATGCTAGGCATTGTCTACCTTTTTCATCTCCATTTGACATTTGTACATTTGTTGTGTTGACATGGGTCAATTTTAACTTAATAAAAAAAAGGAATTACACCCATGTTCTCATAGTGAATGGCTTGGAGGTCCACATTAACCAGTTATAAATTATTATCAATATTTATTAGGTGGATGGTAAGGATTTAATCTCCATGAAATATTTTAGAATTTCCATAGTAGTATACACAAATCACAACAAATTTTTGGTCAAGTTCGTATACAAATTTTGGCTTTGAAGATTCTTAAGATAACTCCCGCACGGAGTTCCTTTAGCTAATTATGATAAAGTCACACCTTAAATAGTGTTCAACGTGAGACGTTAATGGGTATTTTTGGGTATTTTTTTGTTAGGAATGATCATCCTTGACATAAAGGCTTCTTAATTACCACTAACTTACATGGTTGCTTGTTATTGTGGGAGTTGTAAGAGTTATGCAAAGGAAACCATAATTACTTATGGAAAGATGAGAAAGAAAGAAAGAAAATTTTAAAGTCCACAAGGAAAATGATATCCTATGGGACCTCTTTTAGAGTGCACAACTTGAAAAAAAGTATGCACCTCAAAAGATTTAATTCTCTTCAAAATGGACATTTATTGGTTCTATATATGCATATAGCATGTGGAACTTTTCATTTTTAAAATTGTATTTTTGAATGCAGAAATGGATACATGTCTTGAAAGTTTACTTGGACACTTGGATTGTGTAAAGTACACATAAGTTTGCAATTCCAACAAATTTTTGCCAGACAAAATTTAAATTTAAATTTAAATGTAACTCTGGAATTAATGGCTCCAACTTAATTTAAAATTTTTAAAAGGAGATAGCTCAAATTCTAAAACAAACCCCTTTCTTTATATTGATTGCAGAATATCATGGAATTTGAAGATCATTCGAGTGAAATATTCCCTTTATTTAATCTCATTATCAACACACACTCACTTTAGTCATTTCCTCTGTGCAATTATAGTTTTTGTGCGCCAGTGCCCATAAGGACCTATGGTAATGTTTCTCCTCGTTACCTTGCATGTTATAACTTGGATATAATATGTATATAAGATTTTGACATAGTGGTATGATTCGAAAACAAATCTTTAGCTAGGTGGTTCAAGCAACATTTGTGAGATAGCCATCGACACAAGTGTGAGACTATTGCAAACTTGAACACATTTCCTCCCCTCCATCCTTCACCCTTTAGGTTGTTATCTTTCCTTTGTTGCAATATTTTTGCAGTAACATCATAGGCATGTTCAATTCCTTCAATGTATTTTTAGACCTTTAGGGGAAATTGCTAGTATATAAAATAATTCACCCACTTTTCTAACATCATGATAAGCAAAACGAAGAGGGGCTTAGCCATGTAGGGTACATGGTGCCCTACAAGCACCCTGGTCAATCAAATGCAATATTTTACTTAATGGATATGAGTATACTCAAGGAGTACAACCCACTTCACTAGTTTGGTACAACAATATTTCACCTTACTCGTGTTATAATGCTTATATTCTTGGATCCTGGTTTTTATGTGAATTTGTCACAAATAATGCAAATAATGGGATTGCAGTCTCTCTAGTTACGAGGAAACCTATAACTTTGTCATTCCTTGTTCAAGTGGCAATCGCACACTACTTAGTTTTGGTGGCATATCTGTTGGTCAACAATAGCCCCGTTCGTCAACCTTGCAAATTATTTGAATCACAAATCATGCTTGACCCTAGAGAGTAAGTTTTATAAGATTCACCAAGTTTCCTTTCATATTAAATGGTGGCATTCCTTCAATCTCCATCAATGCAATTGGCTTTGGTTATGCAATAGAGAAATTGGCAACAAGGATAGAATCTTCCTTCTTGAATTTCTAATGCTTGTGTATGCCACTTCACTCCAAATTACTGAATTGTGTAATGGTTGGAATTTGGGCTCGCTTCCCCTAATGAGTTTTGTGTTCCACCTCCATATTTGGTTCTCACTGCTACTTTCATTATTTCCTTTAATTGTTGGTCCTCTCCCTTCTTCACTTCTCATGCCATTCACCCAAGGTCATTGAATTTCCTTCTTTCAAATAATCCATTTCACTTTCATAGAAATTTTATGGCCTTTCCTCGGCTTATCCTACACCTTTCTCCCTTTCAAACCCTATATCTTCTCCTTTGCACCACCTCTTTCCCATACCGTATATGTCATTGCCATCTCCTAACCCTCCCTAATGCTTGTATTAGTATGCCACGTGGTTTCTTTGTTTTAGGAAATTTTGGAGTTAGATATGATTGTGCCTCTACCTCTAGTGTTGAAAAATGCAACAAGAAAGTCTCAATTTGATTTTTCCTTGATCAAATTGAGAAAATTCGAATTTCCACATCAATAGACAACTTGGATGTAGTTAACTTGTGTGACATGGCTCTTGTCACCCAATTAACGTAGTAAATTTGAGTTAGAGGGCTTGGAGTCTAGTTAAACATGTGTGATTTCTAATTTGTAGCAATCAAGGTCAATTATTTCAAGTTTTTTAGTTAAACTAGTTCTAACTGTTGAAGGAACTAGTGGACAATCAATTGTGTAGTAGGACTTCAGTCTAACTCAGTGATCATCTAGTTAATTGATTAATCAACCCAAAATAGCTAGTGCATGCAAATAATTCAAGTTCCATAATTGTGGTGGAGATTCCAAGGTAGTGTAACATTAGTTCTAGACTAATCTTGAGTGTACAAGTGTTGCATGCAATCAAATGATCAACCTTGGGAATTGTGCAAACATTTTGGAGAAAATCCCTTAATAATAGGGGCCTAATTTCCTCAGGAATTATGCAAAGAAATAGGGGCTCAATTAGAGGCATAAATTAACTAAGTCTTGGTCAGAACTTCTCAATGAGCAGAGAGAGAGGTTATTCACTTGCAAATTGAGCTCAAATTGAGCTAGCAATTCTAATACATCTCTATTTAGCACATTAATGCAAGCAAACAAAGGGCTTTTTAGCAGATTACTTTACCCTAGAAAAATATTGTGGGCATGTTTGTTATTTGTCATTTCATGTTTGTGATTGATGTTCTAAATTGTGAATTGGATTCCACATAGTAGTAGAGTAGGTTTGTGTCTTGTGATTTTGATTAAAATTTCGTGAGCAATTTCAAATCTACACCATACTTTCTACATGGTATCAGAGTAGGATTAACATTAGAATAGGAATTTCGAAGTTTTTGCTCAGGAAGTTTGAATTTGCAGTTCAATGTAGTACGATTTCTTTAGAGTTGGGAAGATCACCTTCAACGAGTTGAGACTGGAGTATGGGTTGGAAGACAACTTTAATTTCATTGCATGGAAGGATCAAATGGAGGCGGTATTGGATGAAAATGGATTGACAGAATATGTCAAGACAAATATTGCAAAACCACAAGCATTTCATGCACAAAACCTAGCCCAATGGAAGAAATATGTAGCCAAGGCAAGGAGAATAATCTTAGAGGGATTGTGAGACCACATTGTCTCAAATCTCCATGGGAAAGAAACTTCTTACGTGAAATCATAGGCACTGATAGATCTATTCCATAATAGCACCGACCATAGAAACTGTTGCTCAAGGATAAACTTTGAAATATCAAGATGTATTAGAATGAAACTATTTCACAGTATCTCAGTAGGTTCACACAAGTTTGTGATGAACTTGGTGGGGTTGGTGTTAATGTTAAAGAAGATGACTTTGTAAGCATATCCCTTCTAGGCCTTCCCAAGAGTTGACATAACTACCAATATTCAGTGAACACGATAGAGAAATTACTAAATTGGGAACACTTATGGTATGATTTAGTACAAGAAGTAATCAAGTGAAGTATGAGAGATGGAGTAACATCCATAGAAGTGGAAGAGGAATTTTCTCTAATTGGCAAAGGATTGAAGGCCAAGGGGAAAAATTCTCAAGGTGAGGCTGAATCTAGTCAACGGGGGAAGAAGAAGACTTGTCCAAAATAAAATGCTTCAATTGTCATGAATTTAGGCACTCTGCTACAAAGTATCCACACAAAAAGTCTAACAAGAAGTAGTGTGTAGTAGGAGAAGCAAATGAAGGTTTGGCTTTATAGTTTGAGCTAGATTTCACCATTATCACATGCATGGCCAACACAATGATGGGGAGTGTGTGGTACCTGAACTTTGGTTCCTTATTCCACATGGCAGGGTGTAGAGATTTTTTTAGTGGCCTAGAGGAGAAAGATCTCCAAATGCACATTGAGTTTGGGGTAGACAAAAGGCACAAAGTGATCAAGATTGGTATAATAAGTTTTTAGAGGGAGTCAAGATTCCATCTTCAATTCAAGGATGTCATGTTATTTCCAAGAATAAATAAAAATCTCATCTCTGTAGAATTTTTGGAAGATCGTGGTTATGATGTGATCTGCAGTAAAGGGAAAGCATTCCTAAGACACATAGCCAAAGGATAAGTGAACTAGATCGGGGTTCGATACAAGAACTTGTATTCCCTTGAGGCAGAAGATGCATGCATAGCCTTGAGAAGCAAGGCGGAGATTAGAGTTATGATGGTTGAAAGGTAGAAAGATAGACCTCTCAAAATGGAGCCTTAGGAGGAGCCTTAAGAAGTTATGGAGTAGCCACAAATGGAGGGGCAGAGGGGAGGAAGACTGGAGACATCCACTCAAGAAGAGAACTTCAATAAGGGGAGGGTTTTATCTAAGTGGGTAGAGGAAGCAATTGCATCTATACCTCCAGGAGTGAGGTGGATTGATGTAGATCCCTAGCCCCATAATTGCAGAAATTTGGGCAGGGTCCATTTAGGTGTTCCCCTCATGGATCATTACCTTGCTATAGGAGCCCACAATATTCAGTAGTAGGAGGATCAATGATAGTTAAATACTAATGAGTCTAGAAGAGTGTTGACAATAGAGCAGGAGGCTCAATAGCAAAGTCAACAATGACACAGTTTTCCTAGTAGACATATTTCATACATAGTTGATTCAACTTTTTTGGAAGCTTCTCAGTTGCAGTTGTTGTAGTACCAACAACAACATTGAGAGGTAGTTCTACAATACATTCCACAGGTTCTAGATATGGGTGGTGCAAAATACCTTTCTTCTGAGAGGGGGTGTTGAAAAATGTAGCAAGAAAGTTTCAATTTAATTTTTCTTTGGTCAAATTGAGAAAATTCGAATTTCCACATTAATAAACAACTTAGATGTAGCCAAATTGTGTAAAATGACTCTTGTCACTCAATTAACTTAGTAAATTTGAGTTAGAGGGCCTCGAGTTTAGTTAAGCATGTGTGATTTGTAATTTGTAGCAGTGAAGGCTAGTTATTTCAAGTTGTTTTCAGTTAATCTAGTTCTAACTATTTAAGGAACTAGTGGAAGGTCAGTTGTGCATTGGGACTGCAACATAACTTAGTGATCATCTAGATAACTGATCAATCAACCCAAAATAACTAGTGCATGAAGAGAATTTGAGTTTTGCAGTTGTGGTGCAAATTCTAGGTCAATGTATCATCAATTGTAGATTAGTCTTAAGTGTAAAGATGTTGCATGTAGTTAGTTGATTAACCTTGGGAATTGCACAATCATTTTGGAGGGAATTCCCAAATAATAGGGGCCTAATTTCCTTAGGAATTGCGCAAGTAAATAGGGGCTCAAGCAAAGGAAAAAAAATTCTAAACCTAGGTCAGAGCTTCTGAATTAGCAGAGAGATAGGTTATTCACTTACAAGTTGAGCTTAGATTAAGCTAGAAATTATAATGCATCTCTATTCATCATATTAATGCAAGAAGGAAAAGGGGTTTTTATCATATTCTTTTCCCTTTGGAAAAATATTGTGTGCATGTGTGTTATTCCTCATCACATGTTTATGATTGATGTTCTAAATTGTGAGTTGAATTCCACAAACTAGTAGAGTAGGTTTTTGTATTGTGTTTTCTATTAAAATTTCATAAGAAGATCAAATCTACACCATAATTTATATATCTAGTCAATGAGGCAATCATATTTCTTCAACCTCTCAATTTTATGCACAAGCCCAAGCCCAAGCCCGGTATACCATGGCTCAATAATATTGTCCTCTGAGATAATTCTAGGTTAGGTAATCATGTCAGAGCATCTAAAATATTTTGGTTGTTTTCAAATTTGTGGTGGACTAATTTTTAAGCTTATGTAAACAAGTATTGTGTCCTAATTTCTCTCAACACAATGAAAGGGTTGTTTCTTCACTTCTAAACAATAATTTAGTTTTAAAACAATTGGAATGAAGAATTCAAAGAAAATATGAGTGTTAAGTATTTAGATAGAATATTTAAAACAAACATATGGCAGATGCTAGTAAGATATGTTCACTAACCAAAAAAATGTATCCAAATTTATGAAGAATTGACAATTAATTGATGTAGAGGAGTTTGTTTAGACAAATAGTCTAATAAACTAATCTTTGTAATTGATTATCACCTCATAGGAGATTTAATATAGAAAAATATTTAGTTTATGTCTTACTCAGATTTCTTCATAACACCAAATGCATGTTGAAATAATAGAATGGAATGAATAACATAAAGAAAACTCACAGAGATAACATGTTGTTTGAAACAAATTCATAATCCTTTTATTGATATCAAACAACTTCAGATACATGTAATTCTACTTCGAATAAGCTTAGTCCAAGGGTGCAACCCTTTACAATTCAAATTGGAAATTATTTATACAAAAATGTTCCAAAATTATCTAAAGTAAAATATATCGATACACTAGAAAAATATCTAGATCTCTTTCTACAAAAATAGTACATAAATATTGGGAAATGAAATTGTTGAAGTTGTTGTCTTTATGTTTGAGCATTCTAGTGCTGATGTGCCTGACAAACCTGTTATTCTATTGTTGAATCTGTTGATGACTGTTGCTGACTCATTACTTCAGTAAGTTTCATAATTCTTCCCATCTTTCTTCATATGGAATCTGGTATTTGATTAATCTTCTAAAAGTTTCATCTACCTCAATATATTTTTTAAAATTTGGTTTCACCACAAATAAACGATTTATCTCATGCTTGGTGAGTAAATCATAATTGAGGCCTTCTATAAATGATTTACCTATGATTGTGCCTTCGATATTTTGAAATCTGGATTTATCATTGGTAATTATACATAATTTCGTTTGATATTCTTCTAAATCAATTAATTTATCTGCCACTCTCTGTAGTGCAGACAATCCCTTTTGGTGTAAAACTAAAAATTTCCTGTGAAACCTCTGGATACTTGATTTGAGGTTATGGCACTTATTTTCCAGTTGCAACATCAAATTCTTCCTAGTGATAAGTCTTCTCACTTCCAATATGGTCTCTCTCATGTCTTCTATATCATATTCCTCCAATTCATCTTTGGTTTTGGAATTCAAAACCTTTATCAATGCATGTTCTCTTTTTAGCTTTGAACCCAAATCTTCCTTTACATCTGCTATGACTTGCTTGGCCCACTGTACTAGTTCATCTTTCTCAAATATTTTTTCAATTTAAGTCCATATCTTAGTGATGACTTGATTTATATGGATTAAGATACATTCTCTAGCATCTGTGATAGAATAAATCACAATAGATTGGCTTTCTAAGAATTGAACTTTTTTGTGTCAACTTACATGAATTCTACAGCTCAACTAAATAAGAATTATCAATCTTTAGTTTCTATTCTTGTAAATTGTTAAGTTGAATCCTTAGTTTTTTTACTATTCCCCTTAATTGACAAATCTTCCATAGCCTTTGCCAGCTTTGTTGCTGGATCAGTAGATGTAGTCTACTTTGTTGAAGTAGTGGTTGATGTATATGTTGGTGCTCTATGAGATGTCGGGGTTTCCTGTTGTTCTTTTTCCTTTAGAAGCTTTTCAATCTTAGTCTCCATTTTCTCTATCTGCACATTTTGTTCAATTATGATCTTGAACATATTTTCTTTCTCCATTTCTAGTTGATTTATCTCTTTAGCTTGTGGATCTTCTATAGATGGCAACTTAAACTATTTTCTAGAGCAACTATTTTAGTCTAGATAAGTTCTTCTGCTGCTTTTACATTTGTGGGATCATATCCCAACTTTATCACTAAATATTCTAAATATTTGATATTGGTATCTTTCTCTCAAGAACAAACTTTTTCTAACTTTAACTTAGATTGTACATTCTCTAATGATTATCGAAGTTTAGATGTTGCCATAGCTAAACTTGTAAGGGAAGAATAGATCATTTTACTAGATTTCTCATATACGTCAATCTAGTCATTAGGATGAATCAAATTTGTATCAAAAGTAAATATAGACTTAGTATAATCATCATCACTCATAATATTAGTAACTTTGGGCTCTAGAAAGGCTATTTGTATATTTCCCTTCTCAGTGTCGAAGGTAGAAAGTAGCCTATGTTAAGTAGATGATGACTACTTCCAAAACTGTGTGTAGGTGGAATCCTTCAATTCTTCATTCCTCTGCTTGATTTCTTTGTAAACTGTGAATATATTCTTCTCCTTCTGATTCTGCTACAATTCTCCTATCTGAGATGATGACACATTTGGACTGGATGAAGATAAAGGAGAGCCTACAACCATTTCTTCTCTACTAGAATATGATGAGATGAATGGGCCTATTACAATATCTAGGCATTGTTGTGTAGTGTCTTCTGAATGTGTATCACTTGTACTGGCTATCTTCTACCTTTCAATGTAAATTTTAAATTCCTTGGTTGAAGTTGTTGTTTCCATGGGAGAAGCACCATCTCTAGGCCTTTTATCCTATTTTTCTTCTCTCAAAGGAGTCTGTGATGGTGTAGATGTTATAACATGTTCGTCTACTTCCTGAAGTGTGTTTTATTTCCATTCATATTGATTCATAAACCGTTATATATTAGGCCTAAGAGTGTGAGTATATGGGGTAGTTTTTTGTTCTACCTTTAGTTTTGAAATTAATCCTAGGGGATCATAAGATCAGGTGAAACTAAGCTTAAAGTCAGTCTTTTTAAAGATTTTTTATGCTTCATTGCCTGCTACTCTAGCATTACAAATAAAGGGTCCTACTTGAGTTTTGATATTAAATTGAGCCTTTTATTTACTACAACAAGATGTAGTTGATCCATGTTGATCATTTGTTTGATATACTCTAATGCAAATATACGAATAGGAACAAATTTAGGTAATTTGAATGGGGGCAGCTTACATCCACATATCCTAATTTTTGTATAATTTTGGTATAAATACCAGTCTCCCATTTTGGTTTGTTCACTGAGATGAAGAATTATCCTTATCTCTGTGCCAATTCTTGGTTTTGCATCACTATTGAATAAACATGTAGCAACATATAGGAATTGATCTACAAAATCACTAAATGTGAATTCAGTGGTGTTCTTCCTCACCAAGGAAGTCCAATGGATGACTGAGTGGGGATTCCCTTGACTATCAATCTTTTGTAGGAGAAAAGAGAACCTCTTTGACTGATTAAACAAAAACAAGTATAATAAAATAGAGGCATACTTGAACACTACATATGTAGTTAATTTCATGAACTGATCATGAATTGACTTTGCTAAGTACCCACTATAGTTGAAAATCAAAGAAGGCTTTTCATTTGTTGTGGGTTGAGTTACTAGTCCTGGAGCCTTGGTTGGAACAAATTTTCTAGAGTCCGAGAAGGTTGGGATAGAGACCAATCTGATGATGGTTTTGTGATGTCGTTCTGTGAGGTGGAATCATTGCTTGATGGAATGATGTGGATGGCCTTTGGAAGCCTTGAATGGTTTTGGATTGATGTGTTTTATGAGATCCCACATTCATGCTTGGAATATGGAACGGGGGCAAATGGATGAAGAGAGATTTGGCTTAGCCATTCCACGGTCGGGTGGAACGTGGAAGTCCCATCCCGAGTTTGGATTTTGCATGATCACTATGAGGTTATCTATCCTTGTATTTATATGAATATTAGACTAGTTTATATTTGGATTATATGGCTGATGTTTCATTAGTATTTTTGTTGATATTATGCTAGTTATATATATGTTTTATGACGGTAGCTATGTTTGGCTCTCATAATGTTTTTATTGGTAAATGAATGAACAATGTATCTATGACCTAATGGATGAAACTATAGTTGATGTGTTGAGGCATCAATGTTTCTTAGAGATTCTCAGCTAAGTATGAGACCCCTATGCTCAGATCTGTTATTTACACCTAAAGATTACATATTCATGATATGTTTGATGAAATGCCTATCTTCGCTAGTAGGGGTCTAGTCAAGGTCTTATTTAAGTTATTGCATTTATACTATAATTTCCTTATTATCTTACTATTTTGAAGATGTCATTCAATTATGGGTAGTCACCTGGGCTCTGGGCCTGAAAAAGTGGCTCAAATCTGGGGGACATTAGCACAACACTATGTAAAATAGTCCCTAAATGCTAGCTTGCAAGCCTGTGAAAGCATCCAGAGGTCCCTGGACGCTAGCTTGCAGGCCTGTGAGAGCATCCAAAGTTCCCTGGACGTTGGCATGCCCATATCATGAGAGGGTCGAAAGGTTAAGTGGTCCAAAATCTTAGTGGACATAGGGGCTAGTTGGCAGAAAGGTTCGATTGGTTCTTGGGGGTCCCAATGCTAATGTTGAATGTCTGTATGGTGTGTTTCTGTCAGTTCCACTTCCTTAACATGACTTAGGAGGTTGAATCATATCATAGTAGCCTCCCATTACATGTTTACCCTGGTTGGCCAGTTTCTTGGGTAGATGTTAGAGGAGGGTATTATAAAGTGGTATCAGAGCATGGTTCACCCATTAGACTAGATGGGTTGTGTGTTGGTCATGCATGCATGTCAGTTGCATGTGTGTATCTTACGCTTGCATTCCATGTTCTTATTGCATTTGCATAATGTTGATCATGGTTGTAGTGATTTTGTCATTTGGAAGTTGATATTGTGGAATGCATCATCATGAATGTACAATTGGTTACATATTATATGTCACTTACATATATCATTTTGTACACTTGGTTACATTTGTGTATGTTTGGTTACATTTTTATATGCTTGGTTACATGTATCATTCTTGTAGGTTTGGTTACAAGTATTGTTAGCTTATGCTTGATTACATGTGTTTATGCATGTGTATGGTTGGTTACACATTTCTTACACATGTTATTGTTTGCACGTGGTCAAGTGTACAGTGATGTAATATTTGTTGTCATGCACAAGATCATGGTAGTCGTTGTCAATAAGGTCATGCATTGATGACTAGACCTTAGCTAGAATGATGGTTGCATGGTTATACATTTATGTGTTATGTTTCTATATGTTGTCATGTTCATGTTATACATGTATCACACTAATTTGTTGATCTTGCAGACAAGGTATCCTCCCCGATATATACTAAGGTACAATGGTTTATTGTGATATGGTTTAGTTGATATGATATACCTTGCAGGAAGAAATGTCAAATGGCTAGAAAGATGGTAGTCTACAAAGACATGGTGTTGAGAATTCTTTCAATTTGGAAGATAAATTGAGAAGCCTAAAGGAATAAATAAGGAGTTGTAAGGCAAATAATGACATAATCATGCAGGAACAGGAGAAAAAAGAAAAGATAAATGCAATGACACTTTAGAGTTTGTCAGATTTACAATGACATGGGCCATGTCGGATCATCTATGAGTAGGAGGACAAAACTAATGGGGCATATGGTAGTAGGTCGCATGGTGGTCACAGGTCAGATATAGATGACACAATCAGAGATGGAAGACTGTTGGACACTTTGGATAGGAGGAGGGATAGACACATGTACTATTCTAGTTCTAATTCAGATAGGAACTATGATCATCATTGGTATTAGCCTTATAAGAGGAGCGATAGGGGATACTTGCTAGATAAGCTTAAGAAAGAAATACCACCTAATTTTGATGGAGAGATGAAGAAACCATAGGATGCAGAGGCATGGTTTCTTGACATGAGGAATTTCTTCAGGTTACATGATTATTCAGAGAACATGAAAGCCATAGTAGCTACATTCAGTCTCAAAGGTAAAGCAACCATTTAATGGCAATATGTGAAGAATGTCACGTGCATTCATGACGAAGGCTTGACTTAGAGTGAGTTTGAGTGGTGATTCAAGAAGAAGTATCTATTAGAGAGATACTTTGATGATAGGGAAAAATAATTCTATGAGCTAAAGATGGGATCCATGACAGATCAGGAGTACACTAGCAAGTTAAAGATAGGATTGAGTTGGATGAGGCTAAATCATTGGAGGAAACCATTCGAAAGCTAAGGAATTTCTATGAGAAATCAAATCATAGGTCTAAGACTAAGTTGTATTGGAAATATAATGAAAGGAACAAAGGAAAGTGGGACAAGAAGTGAGAAAGACCTCAAGGTACATATAATAAAGAGAATGTTGCACCATCTAAGAAGTTCAATGCATTAGATAATGGACAGGGACATCGATTTGAGGAGCAAAACAAGGAGCCTGTGTTGTGTTGGACTTGTGGAGGGGATCATGGCAGGAGAGATTGTCCACAGTATCAGCATAGTATGCCTCGAATATATAGTGGACAAGATGCACATACTGTTGGGGATGTTGGTCAAAGCATTCCTCTTATTTACGAAGCATTAGATAACAAACAAAAATACCATCAAGAATCTATCATTGAGATGGATGGTAAGCTTTGTGATCAAGTTATTTCTATTTTGATTGACCCTAGATCTAATTATAGATATGCTAGCCTTGACTTGGTGGATAAGTGTGGTTTGAGTAAGGAATTGCATGCAAAATCTTGTTTAGTGTAGTTGGTTACAGGTACAAAGAAGCAAGCTCACCATTGGGCAAGAGTTGGTGCATTTGATTTGAATGGCATGCCTATTACAACACATTTGAATGTATTACCGTTGGGATCATACAATATGTTGTTAGGAATGGATTGGTTGTACCCTCATAGAACCAAGGTGGATTGTTATGACAAATAAATTGAGTGTGTGGGTGACAATGGAGAACCAAGAGTCTTACAGGTATAGAAGAAAGACACATCAATTAGGATGGTGACAACTATGGAAGAAAAGCATAGTCATAGAAAACGGTGTGTGTTATCTGTAGTGAACATTTCTAGTGACAAAAGTAAAGAAGTTGAGGATGTAGATGTTTTGAGAGGATACCTAGTTCTACAGCGGTTCTAGGATGTATTTCCTGAGGACATTATAGAGTTTCCACCCCAGAGTGAGGTAGAATTTTCTATTGAGTTGGTGCCAGGGGAAGCTCTAACATCAAAAGTACCTTATAGGATGAGCACACCTGAGTTGGTAGAGTTGAAGCTACAATTGAAGGAAATGTTGGAAAATGGATACATTAGGCCAAGTGTATCTCCAAGGGGCACACTAGTATTGTTTGTGAAGAAGAAGGATGGTACTCTCATATTGTGCATTGACTACAGGAATTTGAACAATGTGACCATCAAGAACAGGTATCTATTGCTAAGGATTGATGAATTATTCAATCAGTTGAAGGGAGCAATAATTTTCTTGAAGATTGATCTGAGATCCAGATATCATGAGGTACGAATCAAAGAGGAAGACATTTACAAGACAACTTTTCGCACCAGTTATGGAAATTTTGAGTTTGGTTTAGTTCCATTTGGTTTGGCTAATGCTCCAATTACATTTATATGCTTGATGGATAATGTGTTGCATCCATATTTGGATAATTTTGTTATTGTGTTCATTGATGACATAATGGTATATTCTAAAAATGAGGAAGACCATATTGAGCATTTAGCAGCAGTGTTGAGGTTGTTGAGAGAGCATCAATTGTATGCTATGTTCAACAAGTGTAGTTTCGTTTAGACTAAGGTAAATTACTTGGGGCATGTTGTC
Source organism: Pinus taeda (assembly GCA_000404065.3). Classification (NCBI taxonomy): domain Eukaryota; kingdom Viridiplantae; phylum Streptophyta; class Pinopsida; order Pinales; family Pinaceae; genus Pinus; species Pinus taeda. Next base: position 23,173 of record APFE030972036.1, read on the forward strand.
TCTAAAGAGGGCATTGTTGTAGATCCAGAAAAGATAAGGGCCATCATGGAGTGGATAGCTCCCTAATGTAGGTGAGGTGAGAAATTTCATGGGGTTGGCAGGTTATTATAGGAGGCTCATCAAGAACTTCTCACAAATTTCTTATCCTATCACATCATTGTAGAGGAAAGGTAAGAAGTTCGAATGGACAGAGGAGTGCGAGGCTAGTTTTGAGTAGCTTAAGAAATTGTTGAAACATGCACCGATGTTAAATATTGTAGATCCAGATAAAGACTTTTTAGTATACACAGATGCTTGCAAGGAACGACTTGGTGGAGTCCTTATGCAAGATGGACAAGTAGTGTGTTATCAGTCGTGAAAATTGAATGAGCATGAGAAGAACTAGCCCACAAATGATCTTGAGTTGGCAACAATTGTACATGTGTTGAAGATGTGGAGGCACTATCTTCTGGGTAGGAGGTTTACATTGATAAGTGATCACAGTGGTTTGCGGTATCTATTTGACCAACCAAATCTGAATGGTAGGCATCCTTGGTTGTTGGCTACAATCAATGAGTTTGATTTTTAGATCATGTACATCAAAGACAAGGAGAACAGAGTAGCGGATACAGGTAAATCACTTAGCAGTTATGAGCTCCTATGGGATAGACTTATAGGATAGGATCTTGCAAGTAGGCCAGTAGGATGTCAAGTATATGGAGATTGTGCACGGGTTGTAGCAGAGTACTAGTACATGTATAGGTGATAGTACAAGTATAGGTGACCATACAAGTATGGGTACAGGTAGTGGTACTAGTATAAGTACATGTGTAGGAGCACAGGATGTGGACTATTGCCTTACAATAGATGGATTGGTTAGGATCAGAGACAAGATATATGTGCCAGACAACAGTGAGCTCAATAAGATGATCTTGAGGGAGTTTCATGCGAAGTCATATTCGGGTCACCCAAGTTATCAGAAGACATTGACAACAGTGAAGAGATTTCATTATTGGTCGAACCTAAAGAGGGATGTAGCAAAGTTTGTGGCTAGATGTTTTGATTGTCAGTGTGTGAAAGGAGAGTGTAATAATATAAGTGGATTGCTACAGGCAATTGCTATTCCATAATGGAAATGGGAGGTCATTTCCATGGACTTCATCACATTTTTTCCAAGCACAATTAGACAACATGATTCCATCAAGGTTATTGTGGATAAGTTGACAAAGGTGACACATTTCATTCCAGTGAAGTCTACATTCTTAGCTAGTGATGTAGCATAGGTATTCATCAAAGATGTGGTTATATTGCATGGATTTCTGAAGAATATTGTGTCAGATAGGGATGCAAAGTTCACTTCCAAGTTTTGGAAGGATTTGTTTTTAGATTTTGGCACATAGTTGGCCTTCAGTACAAATTATCATCTATAGACTAATGGACAAACATAGAGAATCAACAGGATATTGGAGGACATGTTGAGGATGTATGCGATGCATCAACAATGAAAGTGGGAAGAGTAACTTCTACTAGTAGATTTTTCTTACAAGAATGAGTGTCATGAACCTTTGAAGATGAGTCTATCTGAGGCATTGTATAGGCGAAGCTAAAATACTCCTATCATTTGGAGTGATCTATTTAACCAGGTGTTGATTGGACCATACATGTTGGAAGACATGAAATAAGAAATGTAGGTAATCAAGAAAAATTTAAAGGAAACACAAGATAGGTAGAAGAGTTATGCATATCAGAACAGGTTGTTCAAGAAGTTCTGGGTTAGGGAATAGGTGTACGTTCACATCAAACCAAAGAAGAGCTCCTTATGGATTGGATCATGTGCCTATCTGACACCACAATTTTGGGGACCCTTCATTATCATTGAGAGGATTGGGTCAGTGTCCTATTGACTTTCACTGCCTTCGACAGTGAAACTACATGATGTTTTCCATGTGTCATTGCTTAAGAAGTATGTTAAAGATGTTGATGATGTGATTAACTGGTTTGTATTGCAGGAATTCCATCCATAGCCTTAATGTATATTGCAAAAAAATGTGCTCATGCTCCAGAATTAATAAATATAGCAAGTTAAGGTGCAATGGAAGAAATTTGGGCTCGATGAAGCTACATGGGAGATGGAAGATGAGATGTGGGCTATGTATCCTTCCTTGTTTGTCAGTTGAGGAAAAGAAGTTTTGGTATGGTGTTTTGGTATATGTCTCCATATATGTTTTGGTGATGTTTCTATATGTTTATATGTATATGGATGTAAATATCGTCATGAGCTATTTTACAAAGCTCCAATAAGTGGTATGTGTGTCATCTCATTATGATGTTAGGTTTGTTATGTTTGTTATGTTTTCATGTTGGTTTTCTTCTCAGTAGGATGATTATTTTAAATATTGCATTGAGCTAAGTTATAAAGCTCCATCAACCAATATGTTTTTCTTAAATAAATCTTCTGGTTATAGGTGTTATTGAACACGGAGGATGGTGTTCCCCCAAGGGGAAGGGTTTTGTAACAACCTTGGTGAAAATTCCATTTAATAAAAGTTAATAAAGACAAAATAATAACCACGGTTGATTGGACACTTATTCCAAGTTGAATGTTGGGAAATCCATCCTAATGTGGGTGTTCATTTGGTTATTAATGGCTAAGTAAATTGACAAAGGCAATGACTAAGGCTTTGGAAAGGAAAAATGGCATTTCTAACACATTTATTTATGAAAATAATGGAAATTAAGAGAAAAGGGAGGTGAAAGGTCATAGGTTGCAAGTGAGGAGGAAAATGAATGAAAATAATGGAAATGAAGAAAATAGACACCTCATTCATAAAAAGGCTTCGAAGGTTCAATTGGTAACCTTTTGTCAGTTCAGTTTTGGAGGTCTCTCATTATTCTCTCTCTCTCTCTCTTTCTCTCTCTCTCTCTCTCTCTCTCATACTTTTGGATACTCAAAGTTTTCTTGGAGCAATCTTCAAGGGTGTGGCATACTTGGATTTTTGAGCAAGAAGGCAAGCAAAGAGCACGAAAGCACAAGAGGACATCGAGATCAATAGCTACACTAGAATTTTCTTGCAGGTATCGAGTTGCATGTATGTTTTCCTCACTATTTTAAGCATGCATGGAATATGCAATGGACTATTGGTCATGATCTATCACTGGCATGGAGGATTACCTAGACTGCCAGTGGATTTCCTAGCATTTCCATTTCCTGGATAGCCATGGAGATTGTGGGTTTATTTCCTTGTTTGTTTTTGGTTGGTTCTCATGTTTCCTTAGCTTGGGTTGAGTTACTAGTCCTATAGCGTTGGTTGGAAAAACACTTTGGAGCCCTTGGTGGATTGAGTTACTAGCTCTGGAGCTTGGTGGTAGTTGTGGGTTTAGTTACTAGTCCTGTAGCCTTGGTTGGAACAAATTCTTTGGAGCCCTAGATGGTTGGGACAGAGACCAACTTGATGATGGTTTTCTGATGCCCGACCATGAGGTGTAATCATTGTTTGATGGGTTGACATGGATGGCCTCTGGAAGCATGGATGGTTTTTGATTTATGTGTTTTATGAGATCTCACATTCATGCTTGGAATATGGCACAGGGGTGAATGGTTGAAGAGAGATTTGGCTCAGTCATTCTGTGGTTTGGTGGACCATGGAAGTCCCATCCTAGTTTTTGATTTTGCATCATCAATTTCATATTATTTCTCCTTGTATTTCTATGAGTATTATATTGGTTTGCATGTGGATTATATGGTTAATGTTTCATTACTATTTCTATTGATATTAAGCTAGTTATATATATAATATATATAATAATATATATATATTATAAATATATATATGTATTGTATATGTATGTATATGTAATGTATAAGTATATGTATATGTATATGTATATGTATATGTATATGTATATGTATATGTATATGTATATGTATATGTATATGTATATGTATATGTATGTTTGATGGTAGTAGCTATGCATGGTCCTCATTATGTTTTTACTGGTAAATGAATAAACAGTTTATCTATTACATAATGGATGAAATGGAAGTTGATGTGTTGAGGCATCAATTTTCTTAGTTATTATTAGCTAAGCATGAGACCCCTATGTTTAGATATGTTATTTACACATGTAGATTACATATTTGTGATATTTTGATGAACTATCTGTCATGGCTAATAGGGGTTCAGTCAAGGTCTTATTCAAGTTATTGCATTTATACTATCATTTCCTTGTTATTTTATTGTTCTAAAGATAACATGCAATTCTGGGCAGTGACTGGGGCTATGGGCCTGAAAAGGTGGCTCAAATCCTCCGGACGCTAGCACAACACTGTGAAAAATAGTCCCCGAACACTAGGTTGGAGGCCTGTGAGAGTGTTTAGAGGTCCCTGGACACTAGCATGCCGATAACATGAGAGTGTCCAGAGTTCAAGTGGTCCAAAATCTTAATGGGACCCAAGTCCTAATTGGAAGAAAGGTTGGATTGGTTGCTGAGGGTCCTAATGTTGATGTTGAATGTCAGAATGGTGTGTTTCTATTAGTTGCACTTCCTTAATATGACTCAGGAGGTTGAATCATATCATAGTGGCCTCTCGTCGCATGTTTACCCCGACTGGCTAGTTTCTTGGGTAGATTTGGGAGGAGGGTGTTACATTTTTCTTCATGGTGTTGTTCTTTTCTTGCGGCTTAGGCAAGTTGTCCTAGGTCACCGCTCCTTGGATTTGTCCTTTTTTCTATGATTTAGGGGTGCCTTTTCCTTACATCTGATTCACAAATCTAAAGTCTCACTTCTTCTATTTAAATTTATGCTCGATATTGAAAGCATATCGGTAGGTGACACCAAAAGAGGATATGTCCAGGAACTCCATCTCATCTTGGATGTACTTGTGTAAATAGTCACAGTACTTGAGTACCAAATTTTGCTCAAAATCCTTGATACCCAACTCCATACAAAGGGGGTGAAAAAAATTTGTAAACTTCAGCATGTCTTGGTGTCTTCCCTATCACAACATGGTACACTTTATGTATTTATCTTCATAGCTTCCGACACAGTAGTATTGTTCCTTAATGACATCTCAAAAATAATCCCAAGTGGGTGTGGCTGGAAACAGTGAGGTTTCCCTCTCGTCCTTTTGTTCACAGTAGGTTTCCCACCAGTCCTTGACATGGGGGGCACCTTTGAGGAGTGCAAAAGTAATATTTTCTCGATTAGAAAAATCATGAACCGAAAAATATGCTTCCAACATATTTACCTGTCTATCTATGATGTTTGCATCTATCTTTCCTTCAAATATGGGAATTTCAAAGTTGACTTGTACCTTAAAGGAAGGGGTGTCTCCAAAGTAGCTACTAGATGAAGATGAGTCACTTATGGGTAGTCGCCGAAGGATTTGGGCAAAGTTATCTATCATTGCATTCCTTCATTGCTCGAGGGCTTTGTTGAGCAATATTTTAAAAGGATCTCATGCTCCCTCATCTTTCTTTTCTTCTGCAATGGGAGGTCTTCGAGGTTTGAGAGGTTGGTCTTGTAAATGTTCAACTAGTTTGAGCCTTAACTCCTTATACGCTGATCTTGTTGGAGACATGTAAAGAAAAAATAGAGAAAGAACAAACCACTTTGATGCCGCTAATCCAGAATTATGCAGGAACCTAAAAAATGCAGATATAACCATAAACATGAATATGCAACAAAATAAATCTTCATTTTATTAATATCAAAGAACTGAAAGATAATTATAAGAAGAATGGAAATAAACTAGCTCAGGTGATGGTAACTTATCTCTAAGAAGAGATGCTGCGTCTACATGCCTTTGAACTATGTTACAAGGAGGCTCAAGGGACTTTTTATTATTGAACAATAAAGGGAAACCCTAAATAACCAAAATCCTAACCCAAGGAAATGGAATACCAAGAGTTTGTGGGCCCCGTTAGGGTTAGTCGGGCATCCAACTTCCCAGGGTTATAACTTGGTCATATGATCTCCATTTGGCGCATACGATACCTCGTCAGAAATATCTCTCACAGTACTATAGGATTTGTGGCAAGCCCCTACTTGTGGCTATAAGCTAGCTGTAGACCTCAAAAAAACATTGTTTAAGGGGTCAAAATAGCTCTAAAAGTTTAGGACATGAAAAAATATTGAATATAGTAAATGCTGCTATAATCAAAGAAATTGATGAAATCAACTTGAGCTCTAGGTGGAATAAGTGGGTGGCCACCAATATCCACCTGCATCACAGTTTTCCAAATTACTTCTTGAAGAAGTAAATTAAATTTTTTACTTATTCACTAAGGGGTACTACATAGATTCTCTGATCTTGTTTTAATGCATAGCTAAGGTGAAACATTAGACCAAGATAGACCAAGACTATTTGGTTTTACAATCCTCCTGTTAGCATCCTAGTTAATTAACATCCACCACCGCACATTAATCTGGCTTAGGTGGTCTGTACCTTTTGACATTAAGATTATGATTCCAAGTGCCTATCCCCTTATCACTATAACCACTAAGCATCTGCCAGGAACTTAGATCTCCACCTAACAATGAAGTATTAATTTATTTATATTAATAAAATAAAAGAGTATAATTTTTTGTGTGTATAAAATAATGATATAATTCTTTTTATGAGACTGTAATTTTAAAGATAATAAATTATGTAAATTACACATATTTATATTTGCAATTCCAACCATTCTATTAGATTTGAAGAAAAATTAAAAGAAAAAACATGTCACATCTTTTAGTAAGACCTAAAAGTGCCTTTGATTAACTAATCACTAGTCTTCTCTAAATAGAAAGAATAAGGAATAGATTAAAGGATTGAAACTACCAAATTTGGCAAAAGTGAAATTTTTTCACCTTAACATTTTATGAATCACCTTTTTACTTATTGGGTATTCATAAATAAGAGTTTATGATTTACTATAGACCAATTATGATAAGTTTATCCAATTAAATTAAAAAATAAAACATTAAATAATTTGATTTTAAATAGATGTGTTGCTACAAATTTATATTAATAACTCCAAAAATTAAATATATATTTATTTTTTTATTATAAAATATATAAATAAAATTGTACAAGAAATATTTTTTATTAGTAAAATGTAACATACTCTGGTAACCTCACATGAAAATGTAGGGAGTTAGAATTTTTTTTACACAAATTACTCACAAGTAATTATCAAAATCACTACTTGTCCACATGGGGTAGCTCAAGCGGCAAGGGCCGTGGAAATGAAGTCTCACCGAACAGGAAGTCTTGGGTTCAAATCTTGGGCTATCCCTCCCCCGTAGAGGGGTACATAATGGACATGTAAATCTGAGAGTCTCGCCCCAGCTTACAAAAAAACATTATCAAAATCACTACTCTGCCTTCCTCATTAACCATTAGATAGAATGTTCATTAGTACATAAAGTAACTTTCAATAGAAAATAGTGGGTTTCATAACGATTAACAATCACTGTTGTAATATTGTTGTAGTATATTAACATAAATTGTTTGATGAACCTTGCATCCATTTCATGATTCCCTTAAACAGATTAATTAATCACATACTTGACATTACGATTATCACATCAGATAAGGAATCAACATCATCAAACTAAAACAATAATCTTGCATCCATTTCATGATTCCCTTAACTAGATTAATTAATCACATACTTTACATTATGATTATCACATCAGATAAGGAATCAACAGCATCAAACTGAACAATAATCAATCACATGATTGAACATCGATATACACTTAGAATCCCCGTAGGGTGAAAACCAACAAACCTTTAATTTTATTATTAAACGCCAGTGAGGCTATTCACCACTCACTCAATGGATTATAATAGAGTCCATCCCTTATCCATTGTTATAAAATATTACAATGAAATATCAATTAAAATACAACATACCTAGCTAAAATCTATTACAATGATCATGAAACCATTTACCCACAAATGACCACTCTTTATATGTGTGTGGCATAAGTGTCCCATCAGTGGACCATTCTGCAACTCGTACTTATCAACATGCACCATTAGTTCTTATTTGTCACAATGCTAAACATAATTTTTCTTTTGCACAAATCACCATCATTTCCCATCATTGATGTCATCAACAATATTTGGTAACATGATTAGATAAAGTATTAATCAATCAATAATCATTCTTTGAAAGTGATCTTTTAACATCTATTCATGTGCATACATGAGATGTAAATATAATATCACAACATGCTTCTTCTTACAACATTATGCATGTATAAATAAATAATATGCATGTATAAACAAATAATTATCAAGCATCTCAAAATAATTACCCCATTACTATGATCATTCTCGTACCAGCACACATTCATATCCAAAGGAAACCACTGTAACCATCCATTTCACTTAAAGGATACTAGAAACTTATCTTTGTTTTTCATGCATGTAATTAGATAAAAACTTATTCGAAGAGAGCTAGCCCCTTAGCTTCTTCTTTATGCATGTAACTAAGTAATCTTTCCAATACAATAGATGTTCCCTTCTAAGGGGAAGCTAACATGATAGACATTATTATCATGCATGCAAATGCAAGTCCCTTTTCAGAAAAAAAAAACATCTTTCGAAGGTAGATCTATTTACAAAATATAGTGTATGGACAAATACATGCATTGTTATAAACCAGAACTAATGTGTTAGTCATTATTTCTTGCAAGTGGATATATGTATTTTATAAAGGAAAGCTAGTACATTTATTCCAAGTAACTACTTCTTTTACTTTCCATAATATTTACTCATTTTGCACACAAATCCATATTTCTCTTTAAAAGATCTAACACAATAGTTCTACAAATCCATGTTTATCTTCAAAATATCTAACACAATAGTTATATCTTCATACACGTAATCAACAATGGTAATCAACTATTGTTTCTATGCTTCTACATATGTGCATATGTTTTCTTTTCACATAGTTATTTTCAAGAACCCAACATGGTTTCTCTATTGTATGTACAAGTTCTCATGCATTTGTTTTCAAAAAAGTATCATAACAAAGTTCCCATGTATTTTTTTTCATGAAAGTATCATAATCAACCTTTCCTTTAGGCATAAGAACTAAGATAATAATAATGTTAACTTTTTATGCAATAAATCATGCAATTAAATCAAACTATCAAATTTACAACACATGGACATTTATCTTTTTACCCATCAAAAGAAGTAGCTTTTCCAAACCCTTGCAAATGAATTAATGAAATTAACTTATCTTTTCTTCAACAAATAATTATGTCTTATAAACACATAAGGTAGTTATTAAAACTACACATTTCAAAAGGAAATCTCACTTTCATAGAAAATAATTCAATTAACTTTTCTCTTATATTTTTCACCACCCATGAAATTATTTCACAAGTTACTCTCTGTAATCTATATTCACTTCCAAGAAAATAAATTGGATAAGGAAAGAGCATGCATCCTATCTTTTCTTACATAAAAGACATATGCAATGTTATATAAAGACAAGAAATATTACGTATCTTTTAATGCTGCAAATATATATAATAACAATCTTTATCTACATGTAGTAATATATTTTCTCTACCAAGAAAAATAGATAATAACAATCTTTATCTACATTCACTAATATATTTTCTTTACAAATAAAAATATATGATCACAATCTTTATCTACATGTAGTAATGTATTTGTCTTTTCCAAAAACAAACTATCTCTAACACATAAATCCTTGCATTCTCTTCAATGCATTATACGAGGCTTCTTTATCCTCTTATGTGTAAGATTCCTATATAATCTCATTTTTAGGATATTTGGGTAAGTTGCAAAAGCTTCAATGAAATTTATATACTTATTATGTGTTATATATTTTTAACCAAAATATCTCATTCCATCTTTTATTTTCAAGAAATAACACGTAATTAGCATAATGTTATACTTATTCCTCAAAAAATTGACTCTTCGTCCCGACTTGAGCTTTTTTGTTTATAGAATGAAAATGCCATGATACATAACTATTCTTCATTCTATTAGCTCAACCACATTTTGTGTTGCGCTCATATTTTACTAAGTTTTCCGCTCATATTTTCCTATAGTTTACCACACATAACTCTAGTAAAACCTTGGAATCCTCTCTGTATATTTCCACACTTGCAATATCGTGTTCCCTATGTAGCATATGGATATTATTCTATGAATGATCAGTAAGAATCAGAGATTGGAAGTACATTTGTATGTTTTGTTTCCTCGTATAAAGAAAGATGAGGTCGTTATCAAGAACCAACCCTAACCGAATTCCATTCCAATTGTGATATGTATGTATATGTATGTAGATGTCGATAATACTATGTGTGTGTTCCGTCATCACTAGGTAATTTTCCTTTTTTTTGTTTCTAATCATTACTGTGTGGTAATCTTTTTTTACCATTGGATAATGAATTCTTGATTCGTGGTAGTTCCAAACTATTTTCAAAACTGTGATAGGTTCTCAACATGAACAAATTGTAAGTATGTTAATAATTTAATTTATGTTAATTAGATATGTCACGTACACTGGCTAGGTATATTACATACTCTCCCCCTTAAAGAGAACACCATCCCCGATCACTAGGACTTAATTTATACTCATTATATAAGAATCCAAACAACTGAAAACAAGATCCTTTCCCTTCAAAATGAAGGATTCCATTTCCAACAGATAACAATATGTGAAATAAATAATGTTGATCTATAGTCATAAGCATTTATAACTACAAAATTAAGTAATTTTACCTTCCATAACTTCTCCATTATTCAATTATATATAAACAAAACAAAATCTCTATATCAACTTACCATTACTTAACAATTACTCTTACAAGTCATGGTCTCTTTTACGCAAGCATTTCAATAGTGATTGGACGACCCATCAACACTCCATGGTAAGTAACCTTTAATGTATGACTAAAAAATTCAATCACATTAGTCACAACATTTTTAATAAAATGAAATAATTTTAACTATCAATCAATTATGCAATGTCAGGTGATAATTAAATCACAATACTTTTACAAGTACTTAGAGAGAACTAACAGTCTAATCATCAAAATGATAAATCAGTGCACCGCATGCACATTTTCTTGGCTCCCACTAAACACATCCATGTAGTACTTCTAAAAGTACCCAATGAGCACCTAGCTCTCTAATCATCAAAATAGTCAATAACTGCACCAAGTGAAAATTGTCTTAGCCCCTGTTCACAAGATTGGTAATACAATAAAGTAACTAAAATTCCAATAACTCCTTATTGAGCAGTAACCTCCTTTCATGTTAAATGTGAATAACATATTTTACAAAACTATATATAAAATTCATTTTTAACACACCACATAACTAATTAATTAATTTGTTCTCCTACGAGAACCATAATGGAAAAGGAATGCTCTTCCCAAACCCTTGGGAACTAGTTTCCACAACGAGATGGAGTCATTTTCACATCTAGGCACTTTCTTTGACAGAGATATTACCAGGTCTAACATGGAATTCCGCAAGAAAAATAGCTTAATAATTCTCATGACCACATAGGATCCAATATAGGATTCCTCTGGCAGCGTCCTGCCTATTCCTTTGACAACATCCCATGTATGAGGAATTTTGGGCCTCCTCCAACAAGCTCCAAATCGATAGAGTTGCCTCAGGATTTTTACCCTCTTCACCGTCTTGATCAACTCTTTTCCCTTACTGAGATCATTTATCTCTAGGGAGAGGAAATCCAGGTAGGTGAGTTCCATCAACCCCTCTGGGTAGGCGACCACCATCAACCCGAGGCCTTATGGCCTTTCACAATTTTCGACAACTGTATGGTATGTTAAATTTATCTTTTATAAATATTTCCCACAATAATTTACATAATCAATTATATGCACATTAGCATTAAGAAAATAGACATTCATGTACACCATGGACTTATATGTAACCCTCAACATGGGTCCACAATATCTAGATTGACAAGAAACATACATGTCGTATTCACTCTGATTTTCCAAGTAACACAATCATGCATATCATATAACATTATTCTTTCTCATTTACAGTTGCAATGTGATTTTATCTTGAGAGGTTTTCTTGTGGCCATTAAGGAACCACTACTTAATCCCATCAACAACGTTAGTCATAAATATGCATCATTTAACAAATATTCACATTCTAAATCATTTCCAATTTCTAGAGTTTATTGTCATTAACAAACCGATATATGAAGTAGCTACCATAATCACTTGTTTACGAATTGTAATAAGCTTAAATCAAATTCAAATCATGCATATAATTTTTATTAGTTAGGCATGCAACACTAACCAATCACAACTACCAACCATCTTAATGCAGCCATGGCAGAACTTAATCAACAATTATTTATTACAATCAAGTCTCACTACTTCACTCATTGTTTATTTTCAATATCTAAAGGGTTTATTCCAATATCATTTTAAAACACTTTGTCTTCCTATTCAAGGATATTTCCCATATTTACATTCATGTATTCACTCATCAAAAGTAGTGCATTGTAACTTCATTCACGTTCATTAAATGTATCATTAATATTTTCATATTTGCAAAAGTTGGTAGTTAATTGTCACTTTCTATAGTGAGTGTTCGAGATTGTTTTAGGATTCAAATGTTGTAAACATAGTTTTGTAGAAAACTTTATTACTTACTACTCTTTGTATTTATAAACATGAATCACGCATATCATGTCAAACTTAGTCTACTACATATATCAATATGTAGATTGTTAGACTCATACATGAGTTGATGCTCACTAGTATCATACCCCGATTTCCTTCCTTCTTAAAAATCCCTAAAGACACCAGTGTTCCAACCTTTAGCTCTGATACCACTTGTAACATACCCCGGTAACCTCTGATGAAAATGCAGGGAGTTAGAATTTTTTTTACACAAATTACTCACAAGTAATTATCCAAATCACTACTCCACATTTCTCATTAACCATTAGATAGAATGTTCATTATTACATGAAGTAACTTTCAATATAAGACAATAAGTTGCACAACCATTAACAATCACTATTGTAATACTGTTGTAGTATATTAATATAAATTTTCTGATGAACCTTGCATCCATTTCATGATTCCATTATCCAAATTAATTAATCACATACTTGACATTATGATTATCACATTAGACAATGAATCAACATCATCAAATTGACACAATAATCAATCACATAATTGAACATCGATATACCCTGGAAGCCTCGTACGATAAAAACCAAAAAATGTTTAATTTTATTATTAAATGCTCATGAGGGTGTCCACCCCTCACTCAATGTCTTATAAGGGGTTCCATCCCTTATCCGTTGTTATAAAATATTATGATGAAATATCAATTAAAATACAACATACTTAGCTAAAAGCTATTACACTGATCATGAAACCATTTACCCATAAATGACCCCTCTTTATATGTTTGTGGCATGATTGTCCCATCAGTGGACCATCATGCAGCTCGTACTCATCAACATGGACCATTAGTTCTTATATGTCACAATGTTAAACATAATTTTTCTTTTGCACAAATCGCCATCCTTTCCTATCATTGATGTCATCAACAATATTTGGTAACATGATTAGATAAAGTATCAATCAATCAATAATCATTCTTTGAAAGTGATCTTTTAACATCTATTCATGTGTATACATGAGGTGTAAATATAATATCTTATATAAACAAATAATTATCAAGCATGTCAAAATAATTACCCCATTACTATGATCATTCCTGTACTTGCACACATTCATATCCAAAGGAAACCACTGTAACCATCCATTTCACTTAAAGGATACTAGAAACTTAATTTTTTTTTCATGAATGTAATTAGATAAAAACGTATTCGAAGAGAGCTAGCCCCTTAGCTTCTTCTTTGTGCATGTAACTAACTAATCTTTCCAATACAGTACATGTTCCCTTCTAAGGGGAAGCTAACATGATAGACATTATTATCATGCATGCAAATGTAAGTCCCTTTTCGAAAAAAACATCTTTCAAAGATAGATCTATTTACAAAATCTATTGTATGCACAAGGACATGCATTGTTCTAAACTAGAACTAATGTATTAGTCATTATTTATTGCATGCAAATATATGTATTTTATAAAGGAAAGCTAGTACATTTATTCCAAGTAACTACTTGTTTTACTATCCATAATACTTACTCTTTTCTGCACACAAATCCATACTTCTCTTTAAAAGATATAACACAATAGTTCTACAAATCCATGTTTCTCTTTAAAATATTTAACACAATAGTTATATCTTCATAGATGTAATCAACTATGGTAATCAACTATTGTTTTATGCTTCTACATATGTGCATATGTATTCTTTTCAAGAACCCAACATAGTTTCTCTATTGTATATACAAGTTCTCATGCATTTGTTTTCAAGAAAATATCATGACAAAGTTTCTATTGATTTGTTTTGTATCATAATCAACCTTTCCTTTGGGCATAAGAACTAAGATAATAATAATGTTAACTTTTTATGCAATAAATCATGCAATTAAATCAAACTATCCAATTTACAACACACAATCATTTATCTTTTTACCCATGAGAAGATGTAACTTTTCCAATCCCTTGCAAATGAATTAACGCAATTAACTTATCTTTTCTTCAACAAATAATTATGTCTTATAAACACAGAAGGTAGTTATTAAAACTACACATTTCAAAAGGAAATCTCACTTTCCAATAAAATAATTCAATTAACTTTTCTCTTTTATTTTTCACCACCCATGAAATTATTTCACAAGTTACTCTCTTTAATCTATATTCACTTCCAAAAAAATAAATTGGATAAGAGCATGCATCCTATCTTTTCTTACATAAAAGACATATGCAATGTTATATAAAGACAAGAAAGATTATGTATCTTTTAATGATGCAAATATATATAATAACAATCTTTATCTACATGTAGTAATATATTTTCTCTACCAAGAAAAATATATAATAACAATCTTTATCCACATTTAGTAAGATATTTTCTTTACCAAGAAAAATATATGATGATAATCTTTATCTACATGCAATAATATATTTTTCTTTTCCAAAAAAAACTAGCTTTAACTCATAAATCCTTGCATTCTTTTCAATGCATTATACAAGGATTCATTATCCTCTTATGTGCAAGGTTCCTATATAATCTCATTTTTTGGATATTTGGTTAAGTTGCAAAAGCTTCAACAACATTTATATACTTATTATGTATTATATATTTTTTACCAAAACATCTCATTCCATCTTTTATTTTCGAGAAATAACATGTAATTAGCATAATGTTATACTAATCTCTCAAAAAGTTGACTCTTCGTCCCGACTTGAGCTTTTTTGTTTGTAGAATGCAAATTCCATGATACATATCTATTTGTCATTCTCTTAGCTCAATGGCCTTTTGCATTGGGTTCATATTTTCTTAAGTTTTCTACTCGTATTTTCCTATAGTTTGTTGCACATAACTCTGGAAAAACCTTGGAATCCTCTCTGTATATTTCCACACTTGCAATACCGTGTTCCCTGTGTAGCATATGTATATTATTCTATGAATGATTAGTAAGAATCAAAGATTGGAAGTACATTTGTATGTTTTGTTCCCTCGTATAAAGAAAAATGAGGTGGTTATCAAGAACCAACCCTAACCGAATTCCATTCCAACTATGATATATATGTATATGTATGTAGATGTCATGAATACCATGTGTGTGTTCCTTCATCACTAGGTAATTTTCCTTTTTTTCCTTTTCCTTCTTCTCATTACCATGTGGTAATTTTTTTTTTTTTCCATTTGATAACGAATTCTAGATTCATGGTAGTTCCAAATGTTTTCAAAACCGTGACAAGTTCTTAGCATGAACAAATTGGAAGTATGTTAATAATTTAATTTATGTTAATTAGATATGTCACGTATACTAGCTAGGTATATTACACAAATATATAAACAAAATTACAAAAGGAATCATTTCATTGTAAATCAAATTTAGATTATAAAAATACAATTTTGATAACTTTAATTAATTTTTTTATTTATATTTATTTTTCACTTAAAATATTATTTTTTCAAATAAATAATAATAATGTAAAAATTTAAACAAAAAATAACATAAAAAATGGTAGACATAAGCCTGCAATAGAATGCTAAACAAACCAACAACCAAATGCTAAATAAATTTTCGAATCCTAACAAATGAAGCAAACTTTACCATTCTTAAATCAAAATATATTCCCGGATCTGAACTCTTTATTCCTTGTTGGATGGTCTATCTTAACTCTATTTTGACAAATTGTAGGCTCATATCATGGACATGACTCTCTATATATGGGACTATTACATACTTTAAACTCAGGAACATTGCATGCTTCATCGAAGGAGTTAAATCACTAAGACATTTATGTTGAAAGGCTTCATGAAATGGATGTACATCATCCAAACCCACATTGAACCCATTGTTGTATCTCTGAGATAATAATGGTCAGCTATTATGCCAGAACATCTAAGATTATTGTTTTGGGCGGGGTGGGGTTTGTTTTAATTTGGAGGACCAATGGATGAAACAGATATAGAACTGATATGCCTAACCTTTTTGATAATATCCATATCTCAACAAAGGGCTTCTATAAATATTTACACATTGATATAGGTTGTATGATGGTGAGAAGGAAAAGAAAAATAATATGATTATCACAGTTTTCAAATTTAAAAATCAAATAACCACAAGTATGAAAACCATTAAACTATGTTTAAAGGTTTAAGAAAATATGCTTAAGCTTAAAAAAGATGTTGACGATCTATTGATTTAGAGGGAATTAATTAAACAAACAGTCCACTAATTCATTCACGTTATAGATTATCACTTCATAAATTTATAGGAATAGATTGAAATCCAATTATTCCTACCTAATTATCTCTATAAGACATAAGTATATGAAGAAAAACATAATGAGCAACACTGGAAAAACTTACATGAAACACAAACTGTATAAAACTGAATTCAGAATCCCTTGCTTCGCATTAATGATCCAGAAAAACTAAGTACATCAGAGGTATAGAAATTCTTCTTTAAGGGTGCAACCCTTAATAACTCGAGAAGAGAGTTATTTATACAACAGTGTAACGAGAAAATATCCTGAATTGCTTTTACAAAAATAGATTATTACAAAATCAAAAATAAAAACTGCTTGTTGATCTGGCACTATTTTGGTATTGGGCTGTTTGTAGAAATTTCACCTGTAGAACAAAACGATATATGCAATATCCTAAAGCATAACATGTGTTCTACTTCTACAAAACATTAAGCAAAATCATAATAGAATTCATGAGCAACATCAAGTAGAAACATTCATAACTGATCAAGAGAAATAATCACACATACCACAAGATATATCCAGGGGAAAGCACCAACATAAAACCCCAAACATGTATTATCAATCAAGTGGAAATCCTCTTCAACATACAAAAAGAATCAACTCAATAGCTATCTTGCTTTCTCTGTACTCTGATGATCTTCAATTAGAAGATGAAAATCATGGACTACCTAGGCCTCAATATATAGGCCACAAGTCCTCCAATCTCTATAATAGATCCTTCTCCATGCAAGGAATACTTACTAGAAATATTCAAGCATCTAATAGTACAATTGTCCCACATCTGATTCAACTGGTCTCTGACAGACTGACATGCAACAGTTATCCATGAGTGAATCCTCAGTTATCTAAAATAATAGTTGTCACATGCATGCAAGCATTAACAAACTATATTCTACTATTTTAACAACTTGTTAAAATAATCTAACTGGACTTGACTAGTTAGAACTAAGTCAACTGATTCTCCCATTATAGAACTCATACTTATTTCCTCAATCAGTGGACAACTCATGTGCATGCTAACAAAGACTTCAAATTTGAATTTCCTTAACTAATTAACTCAACTGAATTAACTAATTAATATTTCCAACTGCTGTTAAGACCAAAATTAATTTTACTTCCTATAGATAGACTAGGGACTACTATAAATAGGAAGGGACATAGAAATGCTATTTTTAGAACTTTCTATTTTTAGCAATTCCACCTCTTACCCAATGTGGCCAATGACTTCCCTCGCCAAACTGCTATTTTCAGACATGTTATTTTTAGGACTTATATTTTTAGCACATTCCAAATTTAGCATTTCTTGTTGCACATTTTTCAACACTCCCTCTCAACAAGAAAGGTTTCCTCTCGAACTCGATCCTGTAACTTTGGAATGTTCTACACGCAACACATCTACCCAGTCCACTTGCTCCAACAACACTTGGAACAAAAAACACTCCCAACTGACCACTCTATTGGGCTAGGAACATACTCTGATGCTGAAGCTCTACCTGCTGCTGACAAGTGCTCCCTCTTTGACATCTGCGCTACTACAACATCTCCATCCATCTTGCACCATTTCACACCTCTCTGTGCCACCTAGCACTATGCAAAACACTTGTGCCTCTCGCATTGCTACAGCCTACTAGCTATGCGTTGTCCTGGGATTCCCTACACTGTCACTCTCTCTGCCACTCCATCCGCATCTGTCTCTACCTAATCAGTCAGTTTTTGCTACTCCACATCGGGGCTCCTGTAGCAAGGTCTCATCCAAGAGGTTGGGTACCTCAAGGATCCTACCCCTCCTCCTTGGGACAATCACTCTATATCACCCCACCTCCTACCTAGAGGTATGGCTGCATGTGATCCCTCAGCCCACCTGGCTCGAAGGTTCCCCCTACTATAGTTATTTGCATGAGTAGATGTCTCTACTCGATTTCCACTCAACTCCCCCTATTGTGGCTGCTCCATAACCTCCTAAAGTTACTGCACCAATCGTGGCTCCTCTACAATCGTTTGAGACTTCTTCTCGCTCTGCATGTTGAGAGGTAATTTACTCTCCCTCTCAACCACCAAGTCTCTAACCTTTGCCTTGCTCCTCAAGGCTTTGCATGCATCTTGTACCTCAAGTAGGCATACAGGTTCTTGCTAGCACACCAATCTATTTCCACTTTCCCGCCGTCACGAAATTTTCTAGAAAATGAGCTGATTTTAAATCAGTGATATCTCCCTCATCCGAACTCCAATTCAGCCATTTTTTTTTTTTTGATATTTTCCCACAAGGAATCCAAATCTACTATTTATTTCTGAAAATTTTGTATAAAAAGTTTTAGATCTGCTCTGCAAACTCTCAGCCCAAAACTCAAAACATTGAAATCTCCTTTTAGTATACTGTTCTTGCTTGATCACCTATGGTATGATACCATGTAGAAATTTCACATGTAGAAAAAACCGATATATGCAATTTCCTAAAGCATAATACTTTTTCTACTCCTACAAAACATTAAGCAGAAGCATAATCGAATTCATGAGCAACATCAAGTACAAACATGCATAACTGATCAAGAGAGATAATCACACATAACATAAGATATATCCAGGGGAAACCACTAGCATAAAACCCCAACCATGTATTATCAATCAAGTGGAAATCCTCTTCAACATACAAAAAGAGTCAGCTCAATAGTTATCCTACTCTCTCTGTAGTTTGATGATCTTCAATCAAAAGATGAAAATCATGGACTACCCAGGCCTCAATATATAGGCCACAAGTCCTCCAATCTCCTATAATAGATCCTTCTCCATGCAAGAATACTTACTAGAAATATCCAAGCATCTGATAGTTTATTGTCCCACATCTGATCTCAACTAGGTCTTTGACAAAACTAACATGCAACAATTATCCACGAGTGAATCATTAGTTATCTAAAATAATAGTTGTCACATGCATGCAAGCATTAACATACTATATTTTATTATTTTAACAACTTGTTAAAATAATCTAACTGGACTTGACTAGTTAGAACTAAGTCAATTGATTCTCTCATTATAAAACTCATACTTATTCCCTCAATCAGTGGAGGAAATTAAGGATAAATTCCTCAATCAGTGGACAACTCATGTGCGTGCTAACAAAGACTTCAAATTTGAATTTCCTTAACTAATTAACTCAACTGAATTAATTAATTAATATTTCCAACTACTGTTAAGACCAAAATTAATTTTACTTCCTATAGATAGACTAGGGACTGCTATAAATAGGAAGGGACCTAGAAATGCTATTTTTATAACCTTTTATTTTTAGCAGTTTCACCTCTCACCCAATGTGGCCAATGACCTCCCTAGCCAAACTGCTATTTTTAGACATGTTATTTTTAGGACTTCTATTTTTATCACATTCAAAATTTATCATTTCTTTTTGCACATTTTTCAACACTGTTGATGACTATTGTTAAAAAAGTTGAAATGGTTGAAGTTGGCTAACTGTCCCTTCAAAAGCTAAATGTTGTTCGATTATTCCTTAATTAGGTAAATCTGTCAATTCTTCCCAACGTTTCTTCTCTGGGATAGAAATTTTGGTTACCTTCCTGTATATTTCATCCATCTTTGTATATTTAGTAAAAGTAGGTTTTACTGAAAATATATGTTTAATTTCATCCAGGATGAAAAAGGTATCCCTAAGTGCGTTTGCTATGAGTGTTGTTGTTGCTGACCCTATGATATTTGAAACTGAAGCGGCATGGGCGCCCACTTCTGTTAGCTTCTTAACATAATCGTCAATTGGAATTAATTTATCATTAATAACCATCATAGAAGGTAAGCCATTGCTGACCAAGGGTTCTTTCTTGTTGAAAAACCTTTGAACTATTGAGTTGATACTACTACACTTTTCTTGTAGCTGGAGGGTAAGATTTTTCTTGGTGATAATTTTCTTACCTCTAATATCATTGCAGTTCTATGACTTATTCTTAGTTCCTCAAGTTCATAGTCATCCTTGGAATTTAGGAATTTGATTATATTAGAGGCAGTCTCTGGCATATCCCCCAACTACTTAGTTATGGTTTCCACTGCTTCATGGGCCCTTTCTAAGAGATGTTTCTAATTAAACGCTATCTTGATGCAGGGCCAAATCTCCTTGATTGCTTCTATGGTTTCTTCCCGCAGAATTTCTTTAGCTAAACCCAATTTGTTTCCTAAGAAGGACTCGTTGAGTTCTCTCTATAATACCTCAACCTGGCCTTTGATTCTATTTGTTTCAGTTACATGTGAATTGTTTGCTAACGACTTCAGAAGCTGTAATTGTTTGAGTTCATCCTTTAGTTCATTAATTTCTCCTATCTGGATAGACAAGTTCTGAATAGCTTCAGTAAATTTTTCAGCTCGTTCTGATGTACCTGTTGTTGATGTAGAAGCCCTTTTGATAGGGATTGCTAAAAGAGAGACTACATCCATTGAACTTTGAGTCTTCTTGACATCTTCCTCCTTTTCGTTGACCAATTTCTCTATCTACTCTTCCATTTTTTTAATTTGCAAATTGTGCTCTATGATGAGCTTCATCATATCAGACTTTTGAGTCTCTGTCTCTTGGATTTCTTTGGCCATTGGATTCTCCGAGGCTCGCCGTTTCAACTGTTTCTTTAATGCTGCAACTTCAGTGTTCTTTTTCTTTATGATCTCCTCTACAATGTTTATGTTTGATGGATCATATCCCATTTTTAGCACTAGATTTTCCAAGGATTGAATCACTAACAAGGAAATTTTCTTTAAATTTAACTGTGACTAAGTGTTGGCCAATGTAACCTACATTTTTGACAAACTTGTAGCAGTGTTTTTCAAGGTCGAAGCAATCATCTACCCAATTTGTTTTTGCATCTCAATTTGGTCAATTGGATGCACATCTTTGACATTGAACTCAAAAGAAGTGTGTCTTTGATATTGTGTAGTAGTCCTAGGCTGAGGAACTTGTGCCTACAAGAAAGCCATCTGCATCTTTCCCTTCTTAGAATCAAAGACTAAAAGAAGCCTAGCTTGAGAGCTGGAAAAATGCTTCCAGAACTAGGTGTAGGTATTCAATTTCAATTCTTCATTCTTTCTTTTTATTTCACTGAAGACATGGAAAATGTATTCCTCCTTATTCTCTGGAATGTCTCTATTAATTTGAACTATCTATTGTTCATGAGAAGTAATGGAATTATTTGGAGTAATCCTCACCTGCATCAACAATCACAAAGATCCTTTGCCTCCTTTTCCTGTGAAAAACCTTAAAGCCATGGCTTGTTTCCTTTGTTATAGGTGAGGATTGTTCTTCCCTCCCTCTCTTGGTTGTATTTTCCTATGCAAGTGGAGTTTGCACATTAGATGCAGAAACTACATGTTCCTTGGCCTCTTGGAGGGTGTTCTATATCCATTCCAACCTATTTTTATACTGTTCTATCTCAAACCTGGCTGGATCTTGAGTTTGGAGATGATTCCCAATGGGTCATATGACCAAGTGAAACTGAGAGAAACCTTCATCTCTTTTAACAATTTGTCTACTTCCTCCCATGATACCCTAGTATTACAAATAGATGGACCAACTTGAGCTTTGAGCTTGAATTGTGACTTCTTCTTGGTAGCCACAAAGTGTACTTCATCTACATTTAACTTTTTCCTTAAGTACTCTAGTGCAAAGATTCTAACAGGAGGTGCTTTGGCAGTTTGTAAGGTGGAAGCTCACAGCCATAAACCCTAATTTCTATGTAGTTTTGGTAACAATACCAATCCCCTCTTGTAGATTTTTCTATGAACTATAATTCTTTGACAATCCCCTCATTGATCCTTGGTACTAGAGTGCTGCTCATAAGGCTGATAATTAGATGTACAAACAGTTCTATGAACTGCTAATATGTGAATTCTTAGTTTTCCTTCATCCCCATTGAGGTCCATAACATCACTGATTTTTTTTTTCCTTCTTCATCAAGCTTCCACAAAGAAAATGGGAATTTGTCTCCTTGAAAATATACAAAAAGATAAACAAGTACTGATGCATACTTGAATACTTCTTCAGTATTAAATTTGACAAATTGTTCATGTATGGCTTCAGCTATGAAATGACTGAAATCGTAAATAATAGTACGCTTAGAATGAGCAGAAAACATGGATAAGAAACCAAGGATGGCTTCATTGACAAATTGATCAGAGTTATAACCAAGCAAATAGGAGAGGATGGTGGTAATATGCTTGGTTCTATCAGGAAACATGGATGCTTCATAAGGAGGATTTCTTTTTGGTAAAGGACTACCAATTTCTAAAAATAGTTCCAGGGTCTAGGATCTTTTGGTAAATTCTAATTTCTGATAAGGTTCCATTAGGTTTTCATGAGAAAAAGGATGGGTTGGTGTAGTGGCAGGGGCCTGCAGTATTTTCTCAATGGGATCAGAATTAATGGGACAAAGGATTTGTCCTATGGGTGAGATGATCGCTCTCTGGCTAGGATCATAAGGCTCATGGAATTTTATTACAAATTCTAGTGATCTGTGTCTTTGTGGAAAAATGTAATGAGGTAATTGAGATTCCTAGAGCTTAATTTCATCAATCTGGTATATTAGTTGATCTTCCCACCAGCAATATATTTCAAATAAATCAAATTGAGATAAGTCTCAATGATTTTACATTCTTTATCAGCCAATGGAACATGATGAAAGTCGATCTGTGGGTGAATTAAAGGATTTGGGAACTCTGCAATTTCTTTTCCCTTAGGAGGAATTTTATCCAACAAAATTCAGGCTGTAAATGACAAGAATGGTGTGAAAAGAGTTCCCAAAATGAAAAAAGATAACTGACAAGTGAACCTGGATGATGTCTTTGCAAACGGGATGAATAGTTGCTTTCACGTCGGACAATGGCTGAGTTGTTGAGCAGATAAGCTTGAAAGATTAATCTGGTCATAGAGGTTGACTATGTAACCTTTCTGATGAATAATACAGTGTTTATGAACAAAAATATGGAGCAGGGGTGGCACTGAACATTTGAATTTTCATTAATTACCCAATGGATTAATTAATGAATGTATGACTTATAAATGCACGGGAGTGACAATGAATGGGCAACGGATAGGTGGTAGTTGATTGGTTTGGAGATGTGAGATGTAACGTGACATGGAATGTGACATGGAGCGTGACATGGGTGGCAGAAAACAATTATGTGACATACCACATTCAAGGGCAAGATGGAGTGGTAAGTAGTTTCAGGTTTTTAAGTCCCGAAACACTAAAAGGCGCAAAAGGATGTTTTGGTGGGCAGTATTGAAAACCATCCATGTCACCCTCA
Source organism: Pinus taeda (assembly GCA_000404065.3). Taxonomy (NCBI): domain Eukaryota; kingdom Viridiplantae; phylum Streptophyta; class Pinopsida; order Pinales; family Pinaceae; genus Pinus; species Pinus taeda. The sequence goes on from APFE030972036.1 coordinate 47,357, forward strand.
CCCCCCCCCCCGGTGATAAATTTTAGATAGTGAATGAGGGCCGAAGAGTGCTACAAGCCATCAGATTGTGGAAGAGTATGCAGGTGAGAGGTGAGATGGGGGGTTTTTAACATACGAGCAAGAATGATGGTGGGGTCACAATATTGTAGGCAGATGTGACAATTGTGGGTCCGGGTTTTTAATAAATGGATGATGATATATATAAAATAATGTTGCCTTGTGAAAACTTTGGTTATTTTAAGCCTGTCGCCAAATTTGTTTTCCCAATGTTTTGAACTTTAGGAAATAATGACCCGATATTCCAAATTTTCACATTTCTACCTACCCTTTTACTCCTAACATTTTAACTTATCCTTTCAGGGTGCATTTGAGCTAGTGACCCAATTTTTCTTTTTATAAACAATCTAATCCTATACCTTATTTCTACATTGGCTTAGATTAAATTGTTGAGCCAATTTTATTTTCTACCTATGACAAACCAATTTAAAACAAATCCAATTATGATTGAGCAGTATAATTGGATTAAATAAACTAGTGTGACATTTAAACAAAGTGCACACAACTATTATTTTCAAACTGAATTAAAGTAAAAGTAGTGGCATTTAGATTTGCAACACTTTCACAGTTTATTTCTTTTTATTTTCTTTCTAATCCTAACATTTTATTTTTGCCTTCATTTTTTAGGGCATCTATCCTAACATTTTCTTTGATATGGACATATAAATTAAAATACTTCCTAACATTTTTTATTCAATATTCGTTTTGTCCATATCCTAACTTAACATTTTGTAAAATATATTTTCATTTCATTTTCCTTTTCCTTTTTATTTTTTTGTCTAATTGTTTCTAACTTACCAAAACCAAATAATGCTACAACTTTGGCTCCATCTGGGGAGTGATTTCTCTTGTAGAATGCAAAGAACCTACAGATCCATGTGCCTTTTCCTCGGGCTATGGAGTCTTTTGCTGTAAAAAATCATGCTAAGAACTTGAAAAGTAAAAGAAACTAGAGTTTTTACAATGGTAGTAATGAAATCTATTCCAAATTCTCAGTATTGGATGTAATGTTTGAGAAACCTTCCATTTACACGATAAGTGGAATATAGTCCCTCAAGATTTTGGAGCAAAAAAATATTGTTGCCCTTTACTTCAGCAATTACTAAAGGACCAAACCTTAGGTAGTCAAACCTGCCATGCTTTCCCTTTCTTATCTCCTAGAATCCCATCTTAGAACTAGATCACCTTCCTTAAAGTCCCTTTCCCTCGCTCTTTTGTCAAATAGGCTCTTCATCTTATTCTGATATTTCTTCAATTTGTATTGAACTTCATCTCTGTTTTCACTTAGTTCAATAATCTGATTTATTCTTCTTGAGAAATGATCAGGTTCATCTATTGAATCCTACAGGAATTTAACACTGGGAAAGCCAAATTGGTAGGGAAAATTGCATCCTTCCCGTAGACTAACTGAACAGGAAATTTTCCAATATTTTTGGTGTAATTTTGTTTGCCCATACTACATAAATTAAATGAGAATCCTAGCTCTTTTTATGATCTTCTAGAGTCTTTTTTATTACCTTTACTAGACTTTTATTTGAGGATTCTGCAAGTCCATTACCTTAAGGGTAATATGGAGTTGAATGATGTAACAAATTCTAATATTTTTGGAAAAAATCAATCATTTTAACACTATAAAAGGTTACTACATTATCTGTGACAATTTGAGTTGGGCAACCAAACCTAGATAAGGTATTTTCTTCAATTAATTTGATTACTACTGAATCAGTAGCATTTCTTACTAGAATTGCTTCCACCCATTTAATGAAATAGTGTGTTGTTGTGAGGATCCATCTATGCTGATTACTTGAAGTGGGATGGATCTCTCCAATGAAATCTAATCCCCATTGAAGAAAAGGTGTTGAGACTATTGATGGAACCAGTGGAAGAGCTACTAGTTTTTGCTTACCAACAAACATTTGGTAAGGAATACAACCTCTGATCTTTGCCCCAAGTTGTAAGAACAGTGCTGGCCAATAAAATCATCCTCTTAAAATCTTATATGATGTTGCTCTCCAAGCATAATGTCCACAAAATCTTGTATGAAACTAATCAATGATTCCTTCAGTCTATTATTTTTTTAAACATAATAACAAAATATTCAGTGGACCTTTCCAGTACAAATTTGCATTTATGATTCAGTACTTGACTGCTTTCAATTGAAGAGTTTTACACTAGGACTTGGAGAAGGATGTTGTAAATTCAAAATGTTACAAGAAAATTACAATGTCTTGATACCAATTTGACAATAAAAAATTGTCATCAATGTGTAAAGGGTTGATCTATTCTGAAGGCAAAGGTTCTTATGGATTCCTTTCTCCAGGATGAAGAGAAGGTTCTTCTGGATTCTTTTCTTCGGGTTGAAGAGAAGGTTCTTGTGTATTATTCCCTTGTATTTTTAAAACAAAATTGATTCCAAGAACTTTATAGTTGGATTCAGTTAGAAGCTTAGCTAATCCTTGACCTTTTACTGGCTTTGTAGTTTTGATAGTTAGATCAAACTCTAGTATTTGAGTGATCCATCTACCTCTCTTCCCATCAATATCTGGTTGGGTTAAATTGATTTTCACAACACTGTTAGGAACATAAGCAGTAATAAGTGAATGTAGAACATACATTCTGAATGATTTCAGGGATTGAATGAGGGCATAGGCTTTCTTCTCAAATATGTCATACTTAAGCTTGGCATCTCTCGTAACCTTACTAAAAAAGGCTATGGGTTGGTCATGGGAATCTTCATTTTTCTGTAATAGGACAACAGCAAGGGTTATTTCTGAAGTAAAAGAAAAGATACTGAATGGTTTAGTATATTCAGGGCTAGCCAATGTGGGAGCTTCAGAGATAGTTTTCTTGATCTAATCAAATGCATGCTTGGAAGAGGCAGTCCATTTAAATTCATGATCCTTTCAGAGAATGTCAGTTATATCCTTTACAATATCTGCATAATTTGGGATGAATCTCCTTAAAAAATTAATCTTTCCTAGAAAGGCTTGAATCTCTTTCTTATTTCTAGGTAAGGTCAATGTTTCAATGGCAGATACATGCTTGGGATCAATCACTACTCCTTCCTTTGAAATTATATGGCCCAACAGTTTTCCTTCTTTGATGGCAAAGAAATACTTTTCAGGATTCAATGATATCCCAAATTTTCTACACCTGTCAAAAACCTTCATCAAATGCTTTAGATGTTTATGATCAGATTTAGAAAAAACAGTAATTTCATCAAGATAAATAACCACAAATTTATTTACCTGACCCATAAAAGCTACGTCCATAGCTCTCTAAAATATTTCTCCAACATTGGATAAGCCAAATGGCATTCTAGCATACATGAATGTACCCCAGGGTGTAGTAAAGGTTATCTTTTCTCTATCTGCCGGAACAACATTTACCTGATTATAACTTGAAAAGCCATCAAGCATTGAAATTCTTTGTGCTCCTGAAACCATTTGTAGTAATTGATCCATTTTGGGCAAAGGATAATTATCTTTTAATGATGCTTTGTTCAAATTTCAAAAGTTAACACAAAGTCTGATTTCTCCTTTCTTCTTCCTAACAGGAACTAGATTTGCAACCCAATTAGAATATCTAAGAGGAAGAATGATTTGGGCATCTAGAATTTTCTTAATTTCCTTTTCTATAGTTGGTAGAAGAGATGGATTAATCCTCATAAGTTTTTGTTGATAAGGTATTGCTTTTGGCTTCAAAGGAATCTTATGTTGTATTAATGAAGTGTCATAGGTTTTTAGATCAGCATAGGTCCATGCAAAAACATCCTTATAGTTTTGAAGTAACTTAATATATTGAGCTTTGGTCTCAGAATCTAAAGATGCATGGATTTTAATGTTTTTAACATAATATTTTGTTCCAATATTAATTTCTTCTATGTCATCTTCTGAAGAAATGGACTGAGGGTTTTGAAGAATATAATTTTGATCAAACAATTTTTCTAAAGGAATTAAACCCTTGGGAATAAAATTGTTAGACAATTGTATAATATCATGATCAACAATTTTTGAACTAAAATCTGAAGTATCATTTTCACTTGACTTTTGATTTATTTTGGTTCTATCTTCATCAATTTGTAGAACAGAAAATTGATCTACAACCTACAGAAAACATTTCAAATGTTCATCATCTTCAAATATCTATGAATGTTTTAGATTGTTTGGGATGGATGGCCTATTTTTGACTTGTATTTGATAGAGTACATCATTTTGATCTAGAATTTTAAATGAACTAGCAAAACAACTAAGGTGTCTACATGCATATTCTGATCTCTTGCAATATAAGTCAAATTAAAAGCATCAAATACATTTTCAACTGAATCCCAAACTTCATTTCAGTAAGACCCAAGTCTAGGATGTTTAGTCTGACATATGTTTCTTACTTGCTTGACAATAAGTTCTGAATCAGTAAAAACACTTAAGTATTGAACCTTTAATCTTTTATCCAATTACAGTCCTAATAGGAAAGCTTCATATTCAGCCACATTATTTGTAACTTCAAAGTTGAGTTTGCATTATTGGGTAATATATATATATATATATAGAGAGAGAGAGAGAGATAGATAGATAGATAGATGTATATGTATGGTGAAATTAAAACTACCCCAGCTCCTGCTCCATCTTCTGTACAAGAACCATCAAAGCATAGTTTCCATACATCAGTTTGATTTGGTATAGGACTTTCAATTACATCAATTTTAACTTGAGTTTCATGTACTTGGTTTGAAGAGAGTTAAAAGCAACCAAAATCTTGATCAATTGCATAAATTGGATGGTTCCTTGGCTGGTCTATCTTACAAACAATGTGCACGGATCTTACCTCTCTATATAATCTTAGTTGTTCTCCCATGTAAACTGGAATAGTAGCATAAGACATATCCATCTAAATATTTCCCCCTAATTTGGCACAACAAGACCTAGAAAGGAGCATTCCAAATTTAGGAGGGATATCTGTGACGACTATATCAGTTACTACACTTTTCACTGGTATTTGTGCAAGGGTGACTACTAAATCCTCAATCAATCCTAAACAAGGCACCCTTTTGGAATCAAAGGTATACAAGTCGTGATAAGATCTAGTTATGTCAAGTTTCAAATGGTCCATGATAGTTTTTGGCATGAGGTTATGTGATGCTCCATAATCAAGCATACAATTATATAACATGGAATCATTTGTCTTAAGAGTTACATAGAAAGGAGGCATTACTTAATCTATCATATCCGAGCTAGGGCCAAAGACAACTGCTGGTTTTTCATCTTATGGACTAATGATATCACTTGCAGCATCAACCGAGTTGTTTTGTATCCATTTGGAGACTTAATCTTTATACCTAGGGTTTTTAGAAAGTTCTGAAAGTGGAATTAGGATTTTAAATCTTTCTAATTCTTTTCCAACATTAAATGTAGTCAAAGTGTTTTTGTCATTTGGAGCAGTATCAGTTGGCTGATTTAATGGTTGAATAACAGTTGTTTGATTTTCCGCATCTTTGGTGCGAGGTTCAATTACTAGAGTTTCCTTAGGAGGTCTTCCAAGGCCAGGTCTAGGCCTAAGATCATACCTCTTGTTCAACTTTGCAATTAAAAATTCAAAGAAGGCATGGTATTTAGAAATCTATGAAGATTCTTGATCTTCCTGAACCTGATTTTGTCGTGAGAGAGGAATAACAAGTGTTTGATTAGAAGAAGTATCCATACTATTGATATCTTCAGTAATTGTCATAGTATTATCACTAGGTTGCTCGTCGTCTATCAATAAAGGAGTGGGAACATGCTGATCATTACTAGGCCTCTGAAGAATTTGTAATGGTGGATTTCTTTTATATTGACCTTGATTTTGATTTTGGGGTCTAGTAATTGTTTGTTGAATTGTCCTAGGTTGAGTCTCAATCTTGGAAATTCTATTAAATAGATTTCTAAGAAAAGAAGTTATTTAATCTATTTTAGAATCTTCTATTTTAGTCTTAGACGAACTAGAGGCCTCTTGAATCGATTTGAGTTTTCTTTGATCCCTTTCCTCTTTATCTTTCAAAGAAGTTGAGGTAGCCCTATTTTCTTCTACCTCTATAACATTTGTTTGCATATCTTCAAGAGTTATTGAAGTTATCTCTCTTAGCATTACAACAAAATCATCAGGAAAGGATTTAGAGAACCTAGATTTAGCTACTACTACAAGGGGTTTACAATCAGGGGGCATTTTATGATAAAGTTTATTGAATCTTTTGATAAAATCTAATACAGGTTCACCAAAATTTATTTTAAGTTAATCAAACTCAGTCATAAAGTAAAGAGGATCTTTCTACACACCCCACTGATTTTTAAATATGTTTGTAAGTTCTTCCCAATTTCTAATGGAATTTGCAGGTAACTACCTAAACCAAATTCTCACATTTCCTTCAAGTGACTGTACAAACAATCTTATATAAACATTTTCCTGTTTGATATTCATGTTGCCTACAAATTCTAGGAAAGCTTGAAGATGGTCCTCAGCTGAGGGACCAATTTCTCCATTATAGATGGGAAGGTCTTTCAAGTATCCAGCTGGAAATGCATCGAGGTTAGGAGGTAAGAGTAAAGCTAAATATCTAGCTTGTACAATAGGTTGGAAAGCCATAGTGGGAGGTGCTGTATCAGGTGTTTGTGTGGATGAATAAGTTGAAGAAGATGAAGAAGAATTTGAATAAGGTGATTGAGCGGGTGAAGAACTAATTGGAGGTGAAGGAGGAGGGGGGATTTCTTGAATGATTTTAAAGGAGTCTTAAGAACTAACTTTTGGACCTGTGAATGAATACCCTATTTTGTTTCGAAAAGAGGATTTGAATATATAGCAAAGGTATCTTTAGGTTGTTCAGAAGTAGAAGCTTCAGGTCGTTTGAAAGTTGAAGGAAATGAATGTGGTAGGGGATATGAAATCTATGGGTTTATATTCAGGTAAATTAACACCCAAATTAGACTCAATTTTAGGTGATCCTCATGGTAGTGAGGGTTTTGGATAAGATTCAAATGAATGAATAAGGAAAGTCGATGTAAAATCAACTCCCCTATCTAAAAGTTCAAGAACCCTAGGTGATAAGTGGGAGTAATCTGGATGGGACAGAATATTACTATAAGGATCAAATGATACAAAATCTTTAGACTGTAAGACTAAAGAGGAAGAAGAAGATGGGTGATGTCCCCTTTGAGAACTAGATTTTCTCAGAATTCTTTCAAGATCCAATAGAGGATTAACTAAGTCATCCTCTAAATGAGCTCTGGTGTGCTTAAAAGGTGCCAGTTTGGGAGAGTGGAGTCGTCAGGTGAAATATTTTAACCTCTCTAGACCTTTAATCACCTTAAAGGAATAGAATGAATATCGTTGTTCTAGGAAAACTTAATGAAATTCAAATCCCTAGCAATGGCACCAGTTTGATGTTGTATCTCTGATATAATAATGGTCAGCTAATATGCCAGAGCATCTAAGATTATTGTTTTGTTGGGTGGGGGTTGTTTTAATTTAAAGGACCAATGGATGAAACAGATATAGAACTGATATGCCTAAC
>APFE030972039.1:0-52272 GCA_000404065.3 Pinus taeda
CTAGGACTCCTAGTTAGGTGTCATTTGCATTTAATAGTTAGTTTTAAGTATCATTAGGTGTCATAGTAGGATGAGTTCGAATTTAACTAATGCTTGAGGAGGAATCCAAGTTATGTAAAGAGCTCTATATATAGCTGAAGCATCAATGTACAAAGGGTTGGATATTTTGAGAAACAGAGTATTGCTTTTGGCTTGTGTAAAAACTCAGTTTGGTAATATAATTTACTGTTTATCTTCTCAGGATTCTTACAGTGTTTCAAATGCTCAAGATGTGTGGTTTGTTTTATCTTTAATGTTTTTTACAGTTGTATAAATACACAATCACTCAGAATTCACTTATGCTGCTCTGACTTCTTGTGTGTATTTGTAAACTGAGGTTCCTATGAGATGATGTTTTGAGTATTTAAACATTGCTGCCCTGACTTCTATGTATGAGCAGTGTTATATTTTATTGAATATGATCAACTCCATAAGCCCAATGGAAATATTTGTAATGTCTGTCCAACCAATCTGTTTATTCAATTTACTTTTCTAGAGTTAGCCATCTTGTCAAAAAAAAAAATACAAAATCAATAATTTTTAGAGAGAGCCCTCTCGGGCTAGGGAGGCTAATCCTTAGTCCAAAGATTGGTCTGAAACAGTTACACAGAGTCTATCTGATTAGCAGCCCCTTCAGAGACTGATTTTGTGATAACACCTTCATAGGAATTACACATTGGAATAGAGACTTGGAGAGATTGTGAATTGGCTAATATTTGGCCTTGATCTTGCTTATGAGTTGGAGGTTGAATTTGCTGAGTGGTGGGATTGTTCCAGAGATAACAAGCATTGTAATTTCATCTTGATTTTCTAGATTAATACAAAACAAGTAGTGGGGTTTTGAGCTATGGTTTTCCCCAGATATTTATTGTGTTATGTGACCTTGATTCTATTCCTCCATTGATTATTGTTTTCTCGATGTTTATGGGATTCTGTTGTAAAGAGTAGAAGTAGATTCTTGTCTCTTGCTTTAGCAAATTTCATTAGCTTGTGAATCTATAAGATTTTCTACATTAGGTGCTTTCTAGGTAGGGAATCGAGCACTGAGAAATGGGAGGTCACCAAGGGAAAGGTGGGTAGTGTTATGTCTCCCTCTTTGCAATTCAAGATAACTAACAAACCACCCACAAGCGAAGTGTAGGCTCTAGGCTAAGTGGGATTCTAAGAAAACTTGATAAACTATATTGGTGAAGGATAATTTCCTTCATTACTCCATATTATAATGTCTGAGTGAGATATTTCCCCTCATGGCTTCATGATCTGGCTCAGGGATAACTAACTATACATGATAGCAAAAATATTTGAGCCTATGGTTGGGTGTAAAGTGGCTCCCCCTTCATCAGTTGTAGGCAATTGTGCATCACGATTAGATAAGTTACCTTATGAGCTTCAAATAGGAAATGTAAATTATGTTCAATGAAATATACATGATGTTGATGAATTGTGTGTATTTATGTCCCCACCTGTTGAATTTTATATGATCATGTAATGCATATTAAATGGATGATATTTTAATGTAATGAATTATTAAGCATAGTTCTTATATAAATTGTTATTGGCTTGTTTTTACCCTTATGTAGGATTGTAGTATGATTTTTGATAATAATGATGCCATGGTTGAGAACATAGGGGATGTTAGCTTCGAAACCTTTTAGACATCCATAATGAAGAGGCTGAGGCAAACTCTTAGTGATCCTTAACCATGTGAGTTACATCTGATCTAGATAGGCAAGTGAAGCCTTGATTTTAGAGTGAAGATTCAAAGGAAAGAGTATTCATCAAGCATTTGATGTATAGGTTAAATAGGTCACTAATGAACTTCCAAATTGGTTAAATATGTTGAAAGACTTGATCAGGCTTATACAACAATTTAAATGAATGTGAATGCTAAGAAATTCCCTATGGAGACAACTATATGGTTCAATGGTTTAAGGGTATCCTTGTTATTGGATAAGAAGACTTGCAAATATTCTTGTGTTTGAGCCTTGGAAGGACTATGATCCTTGTTAAAGTAGAACTTGATGTTGGACTATAGATGATATGGTATTGGATTGAAGCCCTATATGCATGAACGAGGAGAAAGATGCTCACTGAAATAACAAGACTGTAGATGTGGCAATGGGCCTTATTTGGGCTTTCCCTATGGTTCGACTAAGGATTTGGACATATTTGGATGCCAACATGGGTTAGGAAAGGTTTGAAGACCCTTAAAGATATCTAAGAAACATAATTTTCATTTCATAATTAATTTTGGTCAAAGGAGGAATCATTCTTCCAAGACTAGAAGGCTTATAAAAAATTTCAATTCTAGTGCCTATAAATTTTGGACCGAGCCCCTAGTCACATGGGCTAGCGAGGCTATGATTATGGGCCTAGCGAAAAAAGTGATAAAGGGTGGTGAATCCACAATAAGAAGATGTTTTGAATATCTAGATATCTAGAAATCCAAAACCTTATTTGAATCCTAACCTTTGAAATATCTAGATGATAGTGGGGGAAGGCATATGGAGGACATGTGGAGCCCATGTAAACAAACCCTAGAAAACACATGCAAATGGGTGTTGATGTGGAAATTGACATGTCAATGACAATGTGGCATGTTGACATGGAAGTATGGACATGTTTGTATGATGTGGCATGCCAATGTTGTGCATTAACATGGCATGAATGTGATATGAATTGAACATGGAAGCCTTGTAGCGAGTGATATATAGGTCAAAATGTTCTAGATATATGAAAATATAGTTTCCCAAAATTTCAAATATTTATATGACAAAAAAATAATTTAAATTCCTAGATTCCTGATATGACTTGGCAGGCCACATGTTTGACTTATGTACATGGCATAATATGGTGGCCATACATGGGTGTGGGAATGGCACATGTTTGCTACATATCGAATGGCATGGAAACATATGGTGGTAACATATGGGCATGAGATTTCCATGTGTCTAATGTCTGGTTGTTGACATGGTGTAAAATGGTGAATCTTTCAAGGGACCATAACTTTGTGCCTAGAGCTTAGAATGAGTTGAAATATATATCATTGGAAAGCTCTCAACAAATAGAAGATCATGTTGATCTTAGAAAGGATGTGTGACATGACCAAAAGAAGAATAAATTTGGATACCCCATCTCCATAGAGTGACCTTGAGGGTTGGGAAAGTTCAAGTTGTACCCTTAAAAATTCCTTGGGGGGACTGAATGGGTTACACAGTGTTATCAAAGTTGTGGCTCAAAAACAAAGGATAGAGGGCCACAAATATACCCCAAAGATGAGTTTGGAGCAAGAAAAAGAGTTTGTTGGTTATTTTTTTGACATCAGTAGCACTACCTGATATCACCTTGGATAGGTGTTGTTGCTTGTGGATGAGAAAATATAAAAACGTGCCTTGAAGAGGGTTGTTTTTAAGGATTCCATCTCCTATGAATGATGTCGATCTGGAAGTTCACTTGATATAATTAAATATGAAAGTTACAATGGTTGTACTTTGATGCATGTTGGATGCTTATGGAAATGTGTGTATGGGAAATTTTGGATCCCATGGTCTAAGGAAATGTTAGAGTACATTGCTGGAGTGAATGGTGCTATAATAGCCATAGCTAAATGTCCTTAAACTAGATTTCATCCTTGGTTGGAGGTGTGTCTATAAGGAAAAATACCCTTGAGAATGGGAAGTTTAGAAAATGGTAAATAGGCCTGAATGGTTGAATTTGGTTATGCCAGGGATGAGAAATTGTCCTTGCATTATATGTACAAAATGGAAGGGCCTATGCTAGATGACCTTGGTTTTGTTTCCAAGAATGGTGTCTTGGATGGAAAGGCATTGTGCCTTGACATGGATTGACACGATATATATTTATAGAAGGGAATGTGCATGGTTACTAGTTGGAATGTGGAAATGTGCATCATTAATGGATACAATGCATGAGGATCCATGCATGTATCACCTAAGTTGATAGGAAACCATGAGGTTTGGTTGTTATGTTTTGGGTAGATTGGACACTACCTAGAGGCTATATAACACATGGTATTCATGGATGCTCAAGTGGAAACCCACGAATAAAGCAGAAGTTACCTTCTCATTGGTAAGAGTACCACTAGATGTTGGTAAGATTTCAACCAACAAGAATCTCTTGAAAATTAACAAGAATATCACTAGAGAATACAATGCATAGGAATTAATGCACATGGACATTAATCATCATTCAAATCACTTGCATACACAATTAAGTAACTTATTTGAAACATATCCTGGTGGATACTCAAATGATGTGTTTGAAGCTTCTTGTGGTTGGAGATAACCCGTGAAATGAAATTTAAAACAAAATTGACCAACTAATGCATGGAACTTCAATATCCTTGATGTGTTAATTTTTATTTTTATTTTTTCATAAGTTGAGATATGGAATCAGAGTTTTGTGGAATCACTCTATTTTTGATTCCACTTGGCACATAGTGTTAGAGTTAGTTAGCTTTAATAGTTTTGCTATCATACAAAGGCTCAAAATCACAAACCTTTTCACTATTATGAGTTTGACTAACCACTGCTTGGGAAGTCATTATGAAAGTGGTTTTTAATTTGGTCATCAAGGTCTTTATCATTAATGGGAAGGGGTGTTTTAGTTTGAAATATTTCATTATGATTTTTGAGTGATAATTTTGGGGGTTTGTATGTCAATTTATCCTATGATCACTATTAATATAGTCAAGGGGGTCATTACATGGGGTTTCCATTTATCACAAGTTAAAATCATAGCAGTCAAGTTTCATTTGTTAAAGTTCTATAGGTCTGTTAGTGGTGTCTATTGTATCCCCATGTTACCATTCCCATGTAACCATTCCCATGTCCATCATTCACGATTTATCATTCATCTTTATGTACTCTTTCCATTAGCTATTTATCATCATTTCATCCCTCAATTAAAACCTCATCATCATGCTAGTATACCCCCCCCTAAATTCATAATCCATCCTCGTAATTCATAATTCATAATCCATCCTCATATTCATAATTCATAATCCATGTGGAAGAAGGTCGTTGCGCAAACGAGGATTAATCATTTTGGAAGCATGCAAATAGGGAAAGGAGAACTTAAAGGATTATACACCATCACATAGAGATTTAAATCCTACCCCTTTGATCCATTTTTCTAGAGGAGGTGTGCAACCATATAGAGCATGGAGGGCCACTTGGATTCGCTGCACAGTGTTGTGCAAAATACCCTGTTTTAGCCATCATTTTGAAGCACTCTTTATGAACTTATGGAGCCAAATTTAAAAAAACTGAAAGAGATTTTTCTCAATCATAGACCAATGAACAATGAACCCTTCTAGTTTCTGGAAATTTTTAACATATCGAGAGTTTTGAATGCATCTTAAAACCTCATTTTTCATAATTTGCAAATTTCTTGTTTTAAGTCATTGTTTTACTAATCCAGGTGGCTCCAGACACAGGTAGAAGTCCCAGAGGACTCAAAAAGGGGAAAAATTCAAAGTGGCCAGATTGTTCCTGAATCAACACTAGATCAAAGTACTCGTCACGTTGATTCCAATAGTGTGAATGACACTCAAATTTGAGTGTCAAAGTTTTGGTCAAAGTTGGGCAGTGGGCCAGGTTTAAGTGTCCTACAATTTAACCAATCTCGGGGCATGAAACCTAGAGCTCGAAAGTGGGAAAATTTGTTGGGTTGTTAATTTGTCTAATATCCCCTATATTAGAAAAAAAAAAAAATATATTTTATATAAAAAATAATAATATTTAGGTGGCAGGTCATGACCCCACGACCCCATCGGACCCAAAATAAACCTATAACATTTTTTTTTAAATGTTTAAAAATGGGTCGGCGATCATGACCCTGCTGACCCTCCAACCATCGAACCATATAACATATTCTATATGGCGGGGCGGGCCACCTTTGGTGGACCCGGTCCACTTCTCACCCACGTTGCCGAATGTTGAACCGAGGGTGGTGAGGCTCGAACCCGCCAGGCCGGTGTGGCCAACCTGCCTCCTGGGTACCCCCACACGCCAACCACAACCATTTAATACACCCAACTGCCAGCAGATCCATATGCGTTCAGGGAGGTTAAGGGATGTTAATATTTCGGTTTCAAAAATAAGCTGAAATGGGTGTTAATATGGAGGGGTCGGGGTTTGACCACCGACCTCCTCCTTATAATTCGAATTTTTACCAATCCTTCTACAATAAACTTTCTTGTTTTATTCGCCCTCAAATTGTTATAAACCCTCATTTCATCAGTGCATAGAGGCCAAGGGCGTGACACAGAAACCAAGACACATTTTTAATTTTTTATTGCAGTTGGAACCATGAACCTGGGAATAACACGGGCGAAACCATGATTGAGCGAAATTTTCAGGAGGGTAAAATTTTGCCAATGTCCAAATTGGACAAATTTTATGTCGATCTTACACCTCTCAGCGACACAAACCTGATGGCACAGTCAAAATTTTGATCTAAGCAGCAGAACTTCAAATGAACTAGAGGAGGGAATCTTTGAGGAATCTAGGGGGAATTTAAAAGATTCCAGTAGCCCTAGATTCTCACTTTGTCAGAATTCAGAAATTTGACAACCGATTTTACACTATTCGATGCCACAAATCTGATGGTACAATTAGATTTACCATTGATCATTTCATTTTTTAGCCACTTTTCAAAGTGGAGTGCAGGTGTTAGCATTCATGTGTAAGAAATCATTTCCAAGAGATTTGACGCCGCGGGATTGATGGTACGACCAGCTTCAACAGTTTGACATCCTTTTCTTCAGATGGCCCCAGTATGTGAGGTATATGCAGTGTGGTCATGTACTTCTTTTTGCTATGAGATGCATTGTGCTGCATAGATCCCTATTTGATGTTTGATGTGGGATCTTGTTTTCTTTCTTGTTTCATGATTCTTGCTTGATGTGACGCAGAATCATCTGTGGGATGTACTTGTTTTCATGATTCATCATGTTTTGTTTGAGATCCCTTTGTTGTCATGTTGATGGGATACTCATGTTGTAGTCATGTATGTTTGAATTCGAGATCCCTTTGATGCCATGTTGGCGGGATGCTCATTATCGTCATATGTGAAATTATGTCATACAGATAGGAGTCCTTTTTGAATGAGAGTTCTTGCAGTGGAACATCTCTTGGAGCCACTCATGTGTGAGGGAATATTCCTTGTATGATAGAGAAAACACATGCATGTACATCATCACTCTTTCAGCACTTAATGCAGCGACCCGCATCATCTTGACATCAGGGCCTAGAGATGTAGTCCCTCCTTGACGAACTCTGTTATCAACATCTTGTGTTTTATGTTGTTGATTATTGTCATGTTTTTTTTTTTCGTTACAACATGCATATATGTTCACTTATGCTATTTTAAATGCAATTATAACAACATCATCAAAGTAAAAGATCTTGGTTAAATCCAGGAGTTGAGTCAACTCGGATCAAGTTTGGTATCAGAGCGGTCTTTGCGTGGATGTGAATTGCAAGCATGAACAATGGGACGTGCAGTGACAGAGAATGAAAATCGATGTAAAAAACCATGCTCAAAATTTCCCAAAGGGTGGAAATAATGTATGAAGCTCTACAAAAAGAGGCAAAGGAAAAGGAGCAATTGCAGCTTCAGTTGCAAGCCACGGAAGAGGCCCTGGAAGAATTAAAGCACAACAAACAAAATCTTCAAACAGAGAATGCTGAATTGAAGATGCTTCTACATGAAGAGAAAGAGGAAAAATGGAGTTTGCTACAACAACTGCAAGCTACGGACGAGGCCTTATAAAAGTTTCAGCGTGACCCATGTGAGGTAAAAAGTAATTCTCTAAATTCATGTATGTGTCCTGATGATGATTTCACTATTTTTGAAAATCATACCACAGGAATTGGCTCCAAATTGTTGAAGAAAACGAGTTATGAAGGAAAAGGCTTGGGAATTAATGGCCAAGGCATTATCAATCCCATCAAAGTCAATGAATTACCTCGCCAGACAAGACTTGGGTATGTCAGGAAGGAAGTTGGGGAATGCACCAAGACAGAAAATGAACCACCAACAACAGATGATGAGCAACCCTCATTAGTTATTTCCAACTCGAAAGTGGAGGTAAAATATGTTGATTTCCTTTCAGTTTCATCTTCACATAGTATTATTTCTGTTGAAGATTTGGAGATCCCAATTACAGGGACAAACATGAGGCTCCTTACCAGGACAAGGCACGAGGAGGAAGAAGAACTTGGTTTTAATAACCAAGGCTTAAATCAACCATTGGAGGTTTTGCAGAGACCTCGTTTTGCAGGCTTGGGATATATAGAAGGAGAATGCTCGAAGGTGTCAGATTCTTCCCAAGCATCTTCAAAATCGTCAAGGAAAGAGAATGATGGGAACACATCACCATCATCCCATGGCAGTGGCCATTGCAGGGAGAGAGCTGATGCAAGCTCTTATTACCATAATGACACTAGAGATGGTAAGCAAAGGTATAACTAGTTTCGATATTCAAATGTTCATTTTGATTATAATCATGTTTTTAATGATGAACGTAAAACATGGCATCAAAAAACATGTACCTTTTGTGGATTACATAACCATACATTTTGTAAGTGTTGGAAAAGAATAGCAACACACAAAAGGAGGAGGCATGAAAGACCCTCTCAACAACAGGTAAAGAAACATGTTAAGAAAATCTGGAGGAAGAAGACCTATTGTAGTCATTGCAACAGAGGTGGCCATCAAAGAGCCACATGTTGGAGGCTCCATCTAGAGCAGCACCTTAAAGACAAAGCGCCAGTGCATGAACCAGGTGAAACAATTATTCGACAAGCAAAACCACTGCAGGGGATGACCCATTCACATTGATAAGTGAAAAATGGTTTCTAGATATGTTAGCTTGTCATGGTCATGCTTTTGTAAATCATTTGTTGCATTTTAAGATGTAAAAGTGATGATGTGTTTTCCATCACTTGTTGAAGAAACAATGATATGTTGGCCTTGTTTTCGTAGATGGGGTATTGTTTCCATTTTGATGTAAACTTGACCACCAAGAATGTGTTATAAACTCGTGGCAAGTATGGGATGCTTGGGTCATTAGTTGGTCATGTCAATCAAGCATGTAATTTGTAGAATGGTACTATAGGTTTGTAGAAGTGGCAGGTGTTGGCTCATCGCTTAAGGCTCCGAAGAACAAAGGTGAAGGAGATGGAAGCGAGACCTTTTTAGGACACTTGAGATGCAGACAAGGTACAAAGAAGTTGCAGATTATTTTTCATGATTTTGGAGGACCAAAAGCTCCTCAGTGGGGAGGATTGATTCAGGTGGCTCTAGACACAGGTAGAAGTCCCAGAGGACTGAGAAAAGGGAAAAATTCAAAGTGGCAAGATTTTTCCCGAACCAACACCAGATTGAAGTGCTCGTCGCCCTGATTCCAATAGTGTGAATGCCACTCAAATCCAAGCTCGTATGAGGGAGAACGGGCTAGTCAAAATTTTGGTCAAAGTTGGGTAGTGGGCCATGTTTAAGTGTCCTACAATTTGACTGACCCCGAGGCATGAAACCTAGTGCCCAAAAGTGGGCAAATTTGTTGGGTCATTAATTTGTCTAGTATCCCCCCTATATTAGACAAAAATAAAAAAATCTATTATTATATGAAAAAATAGTAAAAAAATTATATTTAAGTGGTAGGCCATGATCCCTGCCACACCATCGGACCCAAAGAAAACTTATAACAATTTTTTTAAATATTTAAAATGGGCTGGTGGCCATGACCTTGCCGACCCTCCAACCAGTGAACCATATAACATATTATATATGGCGGGGCAGGCCACCTCCGGTGGACTCGGCCCATGCCTCACCCACATTGCCAAATGTTGAACGGAGGGTGGCGGGGCTTGAACCCGCTCAGCTGGCATGGCCATCCCGCCTCCTGGGTACCCTCACACGCCAACCAAAACTGTTTAATACACCCAACTGCCAAAAAATCTAGATGCATTCAAGGAGGTTAATGGGCCGACCGCCCAATGCGGACCCGACCCAATATATATATAATTATATATATATATTAATAATATATATATTATATATATATATATATATATATATAATATATATATATATATATATATATATATATATATATATTATATATATCACAAATATATAAATATTATAATAGATATAATATATATAATAGAATATAATATATATATTATATATATACATATATATAAATATAATAATATATATATAATATTTATAATAAATATATATATATATATATATATTATATAAATTATATATTCAAGTGGTTTCAAAATAAACCACAATGGGTGTTAATATGGAGGGGTCGGGGTTTGACCACCCGACCTCCTCCTTATAATTCGACTTTTTACTAATCTGTATACAACAAAATTTCTTGTTTTACCCGCCTTTGAATTGTTATAAACCCTCATTTCATGAATGCTCAAAGGCCAAGGGCGTAGCAAGGAAACTGAGACACATTTTTTAATTTTTTATTGCAAGTGGAACCATGATTGAGCGAAATTTTCAGGAAGGTAAAATTTTTCCAGTGTCCAAATTGGACAAATTTTATGTCAATATTACACCTCTCAGTGACACGAACCTGATGGCGTAGTAAAAATTTTGATTTGAGCAACAGATCTTCAGATGACCCAGAGGAGGGAATCTTTGAGGAATCTAAAAGATTCATGTAACCCCAGATTCTCGCTTTGTTAGAATTCAGAAATTTGATTGTTGATTTTATATTATTCGATGCCACAAATCTGATGGTGCAATCAGATTTCCCATTTGATCATTTCGTTTTTTAGCCACTTTTCAAAGTGGAGTGTAGGTGTCAGCATTCATGTGTGAGCAATCATTTCCATGATATTCGACGCTGCGGGATTGATGGTACAACCAGCGTCAACAGTTTGACATCCTTTTCTTCAGATGGCCCTAGGATGTGAGGTATATGCAGTGTGTTCATGTACTTATTTTTTCTATGAGATGCATTGTGTTGCATAGATCCCTGTTTGATGTTTGATGAGCGACCTTGTTTTCTTACTTGTTTCATGATTTCTGCTTGATGTGATGCGGAATCATTTGTGGGATGTACTTGTTGTCATGATTCATCATGTTTTGTTTGAGATCCCTTTGTCGTCATGTTGATGGGATACTCATGTCGTAGTCATGTATGTCTGAATTTGAGATCCCTTTGATGCCATGTTGGTGGGATGCTCATTATTGTCATATATGAAATTATGTCATACTGATAGGAATCCTTTTTGAATGAGAGTTCCTGCAGCGGAACATCTCTTGGAGCCACTCCTGTGTGAGGACATATTTCTTGTATGATAGAGAAAACATATGCATGTATATCATCACTCTTTCATCACTTAATGTAGCAGCCTGCACAATCTTGACACCGGGGCCTTGAGATGTAGTCCCTCCTGGACGAACTCCGTTATCAACGTCTTGTGTTTTATGTTGTTGATTATTGTCATGTTTTTTTTTTGCGTTACAACATGCATATATGTTCACTTATGCTATTTTAAATGCAATTCTAACAACATCATGAAAGTAAAAGATTTTGGTTAAATTCGGGAGTTGAGTCAACTCGAATCATTTACAGAGCATTTTATAGGAAGTTGGGGAAGAATTTGGAGAAACGGAGAGAGTTTTATCTTCAAAAAAGTATCATATACAATAAAAGCCTTTAGTTTTTACATAGGTATTACTGTTTGGGAGATAAACCCAAAACATTGTTCTATTGTGCAGGCGCTGCGCATTCGCTCCACAACTGCTGCACAGAACATGCACACACTATTACACGCATGCTTGAGGGAAGCCACCTGTCAAGTTTTCAAGGGGTTGACATGGAGTACGTGTGGCAGCCAACTCGCCTCCTCAATAGTTCTCTAGTTGCCAGATTTGAAAGCACAAAGTATTGGTCATTGTGCAACTACTACACAACCTTTTGCACACTCAACAATAAACCTTTGTGCTTTTGCTATTTTCACTTGATGCTAATGATTGTCGAAGATAGTATTGTTTATTTTTAGAAAACATTTAGTTTTAAAGATTAAAAAAAAAAAAAACACTTTTATTCTTTTGTTTTCGAGGAAAAGGACTTTGAAAAACAACAATTTTCCTCCTTTTGAATTTTAGGATCGATCCCGTGTTAGATCAAAGATGCATTGAATTTATACATTATGATACCTTATGTATGGTATATATAAGTTGATTAATGGATATGGAAAAGGTTTTTGTTGGTTTCACTATTGCCAGGAAAACTATTGCATTTTATTCTTGTGATCTGTATTAATGCATTTGCTTGAATGTTGAAGAGATTCTAGTAGAGTTGCAAAGATACTTATGGTATGAATGTTTCGAAATTTTTTTATTCTTAGTTTATATGTTATCCTGTTGTGTTATCTTCTTAAACTAATTTGAAGGTGTATGGAATAGTTTCACTTGAATTCATTTCATATGCTCATGTCTAGCTGTACCAAATATTTCAATTTGCAAATTGAATATGTATACCTTTGAAAGTTTTGTATTTTCTTCTTGATAGTCATTTATCTAAGTTGCAGTAACGAAATGCCATTTATTCTACTATTTTTGATGAATGTCTTGATACCCCCATCTTCACCATACTATAATTTTTTGTTCATTCTGAAGTTGTACTAATCGAGCCTCTATACATGAAACTGGTTGGAAAATACATCAATATGTTGGACCAGGGAGGTCATGATCACATCACTAGTTTTTCCTAGAATCCTCTAACACCCCCATACGAAAAATCAAACATTTTCAGAACTTGTCTCTGTCAAATATCATATTCAAAAGTTTTATCTCTGAGTTTTCTCAGTGAAGGAGCCCCCTCAGGTTGAAGAAGACCAGTCTATCAACCAAAAGAGGTCTGTGGTTACCTCTGAGTTTTGTCCTTTTAGCTCGGAGAAAACTATGGAGTGCTAACACATAGAGTCAAGTGGTGTGATTCATGGCCATAGTTCCCAAAGGCTCCACCATGTGAGGTGCCAATAACCAAGCATGTTATTTAGAACACTTTCGACACTGTTTTTCCTTTATGTTTGATGTGTGGTTGATTTTTTTTCTTTCCTTTTATGTTCAATAGACTAGATCGCGTGTTAGTAACCACGTCTAGAGTAAATTCTTCTTATGTGTATACTAGACCGAGTGCCTCGCAAGACCATATGATACTTCACATTATGTGTAATATGACTGAGTACAACAATAGGAAAACTCATATTCACATCATCATTTTTGGCACTGTGACTGGGGAGGCACTCAAAGGACTAGGATTTTT
The DNA here is from genome assembly GCA_000404065.3 of Pinus taeda. Lineage (NCBI taxonomy): Eukaryota > Viridiplantae > Streptophyta > Pinopsida > Pinales > Pinaceae > Pinus > Pinus taeda. Next base: position 13,373 of record APFE030972039.1, read on the forward strand.
TTATCTAGGATAGTAAAAAAAAGATACTAAACTAAGAAAACCTTAAGTAATTTTCAACTACCCCAACAAGAAGACTAAGAATTTTCTTATGGCACAATAGGAGCCACTCATCATATTGACACACTAGTAGGAAAACATGGTAATCCTCAAGGTGGTCCAAAGACCCTACCTAGGAATCCAAAGGAACAAATATCATCCACTATGCTAGGTGATCCTCCCAAACACAAGTCAATATCCAACATAGTCATTGACACCCTAGCCTTAGGATGTTATAGGTTTGAAAGTGAAAATCTAGGAAGATAACCAGAAATATCAATTAAATCAAACAAGTCTGAGTTTTGGGAGAACATATATGTTGGCATGGGGGAAGAAATAGAAGGACCAAAACAAGTGGAATTAGTCACTTTTGAATTTCCTATTCAAGACCCTATGGGATAGTTCAAGTAGAAAACATTCAACCTTCTTCTCTTCCTAATTTTTGAGGGTTGGATAATGAAGAACCAAAAACCTTTCTCTTCAACTTTGATGTTTGTTTCCATAGTTATGATTGTGCCTCTAATGGCCATAAGTTGAAACCTTTTCCAACCAACCTAAAATATGCATCTCTACGTTGTTTTATGGGGATGGGAGGGAATTCTATCAGAACATGGGATGAGAAGAGGAAAACATTCTTGGAAAAATACAAAGTCTATTGTAAATTTTGGGCTATTAGGGAAGAGATATTTAAGATGACACAAGGAGATGTTGAAAGTATAGAAGACTACATTGAGAGGTCCTAATATAATCTTAGGAGAACTAAACATAAGATATTATATACTAACACTCTATGGATTATCTTTCTTAGATGTGTTAGAGAAGACTATATTGACATCTTGAATCTTATGGGGGATGTAGATGTTTCCCAAAGGACATATTGTGAAATCTGTGAATTTTGCATATCATGTGGTAGTTCAAAATATAGGACACATTCGCAGGATATAACCTCCCAAAGCTTAAGAACATCCGGGACAAAAGTTACTAAGGATGAATTATGGAATTTACTAGATAATTTTAAAACTGACATCCTTAGTAGCCTTAGCTCCCAAATATATAGTTTATAAGAAAAGAAAAATAAGAGAAAGAATTAACATTATCCGTCTTTTAATCGAAATTCCAATATAAGCATCCCCTATGGAAATACCCATTAAGAAACATAATTCATGTGGCATATGTGAGGAGAACCATGCCACCCAAAGCTACCCTTTTATACTAGAAGTTAAGGATGTTTATAAAGGGACAAATGAGGAAATTGGGAAAGTTTGTTTCGTGGCTCAAAAATTCCCATGGCCATCGAGAAAAGAACAAGACCCATCTCAACATTTTTTCCATACCAATACCCACCCTGGGATTTGTATCCTCCCATGCCTTGGAAACAATGGCTTATCTAGAATTCATCTTGGCCACAAGGATGGTGGGGACCTTCCTCTTTCGAAACTAAGCCATTACAAGCTCAACAATATTCTCCCAAATCACAACTACAATGACTTCAGTTACCATTCGATAAACCTCCTCAGAAACCACCATAGATACCTACCTAAGCTGCTCCTAACTGAAATAATAAAGTAGTACAACCTAGCTACAATGTTGAACTACCATTTTTTCCCAACCTATATTATCTCCCCTATGGATTGTACGAATATTCATTTATGTTGAGGGAAGGAGGTTTATGATCCAATTTTCCTCATCATTCAGGAACATGCCGATGTGTAAGGCTCCATTAAACTAGACAATCAAGTGAAAATTTCCTCTCCAAATATACAAATCACTTCTTTGGGACAACATGTAGAAAGAACTATTAGAAAACCCCCATATCCAAAATGATTGTGTATAGAAAATTCTCTTACTCAACTAGAATTAGATTTCTTAGGATAACTTAGAAATGTGTGTGTTAATCTCTGTTTCAAGCCATTAAGGATGTTCCAATTTATGTCAATACAATTAAGTAACTTTTCTTAAAGAATCCAAATAGGAAGAAACAAGATCATAAAATTGTCCATATAATAGGAAAATTGGTTGATATATTGTTAGAAAAGAAATTAGTTGATCTAATGCTACGAAAGATATTTGTAACCAAGTATGCCAATCCTGTAAGTCTAATTGTTAGTGTTTGTATCAACAATACTTCCATACCTAGTACTTAATAGGCTTGGGAGTAGCAATTACTGTTACAACCAAAGAAACCCGTTAGAAATTAAATACAAAGCAATGGAACACATAAAATATCATGGAAAAAAAACATAGAAAAACATAAAACAAGAGAGACACAAATATACGTGGTTCACCCAATTTGGGCTACATCCATGGAGAAAAAACCAGTCGTTCTTTTTATATAATCCAAAAAAATGAAGGGATACAAACTACAACAAATATGTTGTAACTCCCACTTCACTCTCACTCAATTTCCTCTATTTTTCTCACACAGAATAATACACAAACGCAATACAATTCCCTCATATACACTGAGGGTTTCCTCCTAGGGAAAGAATCCCTAAATTAACATAACTTCTACCATTAGATCTTTTGCCTAATGAAAAACCAAGATTGACTATGGAATTACAATATTTTATAAGGAAACCCCCCCCACACCCTCGTTAGGGACTGAGATCCAAACATGGTTGAAGCAAGACCTCTAAATCGGGAAGAGAATTAGGATCCACACCTAATGGAAACTATGGAAAAGCCTAAAATTCCTAGGCTATAACCTACACTTATAATCCTTCAATTAATAGATAGGTCCATTATAAATCGAGAAGGAAAGCTCGAGGATATCATCATTTCCATAGACTCATGGGAACACCTTGTGAATTTAATGGTTCTACAACCCAAGGCAAATATTGGGGCATGCCCATTGATTTGAGGTAGACCACGGTTAAGAACAATTGGTTCACATATCAACTATAGATTGGGAGACATTACTATTTCCCATTAGGATTCAACTAAAATGTTATCTCTTTATCCCTCTACATTTTTTTTTCCTTAACAAGGCACCCCTTGGATCCTAGAATATAGTGATTAGGAGGCCCTTCAACCTCTCTTGAATTTTGACCAAGTAGAAATGTTCAAGGAATATATGGAAGATGATATAATTTTCACATTATTAGCACATCCTCGCACAACTGTTCATCCATCATTTAAACAAATTTTAGAAGAAAATTCTCAAGATAACTTTTCCTCAATTTGGTGCAAAAAATTGACACAATAATGCCTTTGAATCCTCAGTAATACTTTAAGTCTTAATGCTAATCTAAAACCTTTCCGATAGGAACAAATGATTAAGCTGTTGTAGTAGCATAACAATGAATTTGCTTGGGGCTATACTGATATGAAGGGAATCCATCCAAATTTATGTACCCATCACCTTTATGTTAAGGAGGATTCTCAACCTATTAAGCAGCCCCAACGAAGGATGAATCTTACTCTTAAGGGTATAGTCAAAGAATAAATCCAGAATGTACTAAATGAAAATTTCATTTATCCTATTTCTGATAGTAAGTGTGTCTCACCTTTAGTAATTATACCTAAGAAAAATGGGAAATGATGTGTGCACATTGTTACTAGGAGTTTAATAGCGCTACCCTAAAGCATCATTTCCCTTTATCATTCATTATTCAAGTCCTTGATACCTTGGTAGAAAAAATACTCTTCTTTTTTCTTCATGGATTCTTACAATAAGATTCAAGTGGCCCTTGAAGACTAGGAGAAAACTACCTTTACCTTTCCATGGGGAACTTATGCTTACCAAGTACTTGCATTTGTATTATGTAATGCTCCAACCACATTCCAAATGGATATCCTCAAGATATTCTCTGACTTGACCAATGCTATGTAGAAATTTATATGGATGACTTTACTGTGTATGGGGATACCTTTGAAGAGCTTTGAACAATAGTAATAAGGTATTGATTAGATGCCAAAAGATGAACCTTTCCCTTAGTAATAAGAAATCCCAAATGCTCATCGTGGAGAAAATTGTGCTAGGATATCATATCTCACCCATAGAATCAGAGCAAATCCCGCTAAAATATAAGTTATTCTTAAACATCAAGTTCCAACCACTCCAAAATAGGTGCATAGATTTTTATTATATGAAGGGAATTATTGATGATTTCTAGGTAATTTCACCAAAATAGCCTCACTCCTATTTTGTTATTAATGAAAGCTACAAAGTTTTGTTGGAAGATTCAATCCCCATTGGAATTTGAAACTTTAAAGAAAAAATTATTGATGGGACCTATCTTGTGAGGTCCAAATTGGTATCTACCTTTCCATATTTCTACAAACACTTTAGATACAATCATTGGGGCTATACTAGGTAAAAAATAAGAGTAATGACCCTATACTATATATTTCGCTAGCAAGAAGTTTACGCCAACAAAAAAAAAACTATGGATTAGTCCAAAAGGAATTTCTTGTTATCGTTCATCACATTAATAAATTTTGTCATTCACTATCTTATTATTAAACCTATTTCTAGTCATAGGGTGATCAAATGACTAGTTTTGTTACAAGAATTTGACATTACCATCCTTGACAAATTAGGAAAGGAAAATGTGGTTTTTGAATTTCTATTTAGAATCAATAATAAGGAAGAAGCCATTCTCGTTGAAGATACTTTTCCAGATGACATTTGTTTTCCTTATCTGCTAACACTTCTTGGTTTACAAAGATAGCTAACTATCTGGCTACATGAAAGTTCATGCAAGATTGTTTTCGAAGAGAACAACAAAGGGTCATCAAACAAAGTGCCATGTACTCATGGCTACAAGGATACCATTTCCATAGTGGATCAAATCTTGTTATTAGGTACTGTAAGGGAGGATGAGATGTATGATCTTCTTAAGGTTTACATGGTGGTCCCTATGGATGACACATTGTTGACAAGCGAAATTGTGAACAAGGTATTACATCTGGGATATTATTGTCCAACCATGTTTAGAGATGCTCAAAAGTATGTCATGACTTGCAACAAGTGCCAAAAAACGGGAAGGAAGGTACAATAAGATGATATGCCACTCTAACCATAGGTTTTTATAGAGCCATTTCAAAAACGAGCCCTATATTTCATAGGGCCAATCAATTCTCCAACAAAACAAAAGGTATACATCTTAGTGTGCACTATGTGACTAAATCATTGATATCAAAATTAATTTCGCTGGTCTTAGTGTGGACTATGTCAAGATGATTCTATATCATGATTTATGTGGTTTGTATTTATAGATATAAGAGACAGATTATAGAGAAATGATTAAAATATTTTCTCAATAATTTTTTGCTAAATTATTGAGACCGTTGTAACAATAAGGATTTGAGTAAATTGAACAAATAGATGAAGCAATAGATTAGTATAAATACCAACTCTTTTTATAGAGAAGAGGTTGAAAACTTTGTAATCAAGCCTATATACTATAATTAGTTTGAATATAATTTTGAATACCTATGAGTTTGAAAATCTAGAATTGGAACCGATACACTATTGCCAAGGTTTAAGGAAGGATTGAAAACTTTGTGTCTAAAAGCTCAATATAGTAACTATTTTTTATTTATTATTTTTTTCTCAATATTTTTTTGCTAAATTATTGAGATTCTTGTAACAATAAGGATTTGAGGAAACTGAATAAATTAATGAAGCAAAAAGGTTGAAAACTTTGTAATCAAGCATATATACTATAATTAGTTTGAATATAATTTTGAATACCTATTAGTTTGAAAATCTAGAATTGGATCCAATACAATATTGCTAAGGTTTATGGAAAGATTGAAAACTTTATGGATGGAAGCTCAGTATAGTATTTTTTGTTGTTGTTGTTGTAGTAGAAAAAGACGCGTAGTTTTATTCATCATAGGAAAAATAAAATTACATTTTGCATATGCTTTAAGCATTCCATAAGAAATATGCCCACGCCATAGAAACTATGAAAACGTTGGACAACTAAAATAAACATACATTAAAGGAAATTAAGTTTGACATTTTGCATCTATTTTATATTTTATATTTTTTTCATTTTTTCCAACCATATGTATTTGGTTCAAAAGGAACCAATGCCAATTCTCGACCCGCTTCCAAGAGGAACATCTTTTTCTGAATCCAATTCCTCAAAAACATGGGACCTTTTGGTGTCCCCATTCACATCCAGTGCTTGAATACCTTCAGATTTCCTCCCTTTTTGAAGGAAGATAGTTTCTTCTATTTTTGTTGTTGCTTCCCCACTTGATGTGGTTTTATCTTGGGCCATTTCATCCTCATTTAAATGGACAGAATGACTCCCATTTATATCTTCTTCCTCGACATATGCAACATGGGGATATGAAAATTGCCAACCTTTTGGCCTATTAGATTGTCTCTTATTCCTTTTTGGATTCCTCTTCGCTTAAGCACATGTGTTTTGTAGATATCCTTTTCGAAAGAAAAATCAGCACCGAAAGTTGCGTTTTCATAATCTAAGACTTATGACCTTTACTAAGATCTATCTCCACACATATTCTAACGAAAGTGAAGATGCCTTTGTCAGTTCTTTCCAAATCCATTTTTTTGAATTTACCAAGAGTGTTTCCTATGTCCTTAAAGACTTTGTGATGCTAGAATGGAAGGGGAATATTTGGGAGCCTAACCATACCGGTATGGTTGAGACCACCATAGTTGTGGTGTCAAACTCTAGGAACCATGGAGTGATAAATAAACTAGCCCTAGCCCAGAATAATGGGCCTTCATTAAGAACAAAATCCAAATCCTTTTAGATTTTATATTGAACTATAAAAAATCCTTTTGAGCATAAGAAAATGTCATGATTGGGGGAGTCCACATTGAGTAAACCCACTGGTATAAATCTTTTAGTTTTGGCCAATAACCATTAAATTTGCAAATAATAGCTTTAGAGTGGAGAACATAAAAAAGGGAGGATACCTTAGAAAGATTGACTTTCATAGCTGATGTCTACTTCATTTGATGTACAATGTAGGGGTTTGGTAAATTTTGACTTGATTCTATTAAAGTTGTTGGTTTCCCTTGAAGTGCCTACTTGAAGGAAACATAGTATCCAGATGAAATCCTGACACCTTGGGCACCCCCAATATTATGGATGATTTTTTGTGTGATAACATAATCCTTGAACTAAAATGGATCCTGCATAATTTTTCCTTCATATTGTAGACAAAGGAGATTTGTAGATAAGCACCATTTATCTACATAGATTTATTCAAAGATAAATCAAAGGCTGAGCCTTTTGTCCAGAAAATAGTGGATTATCCCTTTAAATCTCTAACAAAAATATGGAACTGTTGGTTTTGGTTACATTCTACTAAAGGAGAGAAATACCCAAATAAGGACAAAAGGGAAGATCTATATGATAAAGTCGTCGCATGGATAAAGAAGTCTCAGCCGCAACCCTCTCCACCATTCGTAAATCTGCGTGGAAATTTGAACACAAAAAAGTAGGGCAGAAGGAAAATAATATTCCCTAGTTTGTTCCATGGTTGCCCCTTTCAATATCGACCCATCTAGTGTATTTTGCCCTTGCTTTCTTGGATCTACATAAGCCAACATAGGTCCATATTAAATAAGGATCTAACATGAGCCAAGAGGGATCCAATTTCTTCACGTGCATTTTTTTTATTAACCGACATTATATATCTATATCTATAAACTTATATTTGGGATGTACTGACAGATGGACAAAGTTACACATCATATTGGGCTGTATAATGAGCCTCTCGGCTCAATTAGTGGGCCTACATAGAGAATAGATGTGTGGATCTCTGTAGGAGATGATTGTAAGGAAGAATAATTTACACAACTGAGGAGACTAGTTGACGATGCGCCCCTCCACGACTCATTCGCGAGGAGGAATGCCAGGTCTTGGAATGCTGTGGCAGCAAGGAAGGAAGAACCATACCAATAAAAAATTCTAAACTCCATCCTAAGCACCCTTCCCCAATTCCAAGATAGCATCGACATTCTTAGGATAGTAACCATATACCACTATCAGTGAAATAATTTAAATGAAGTCCAAGGTTTTGTAGTGAAATACTTTAATTTGAAATCCAAGATTTTGCTGGGAAATTGATTGTGTGAACCAATAATCTTACAAAATTCATTTATATAAGTGTTTGATTTAAATTTTACATTATAAAACTTGAGATTACTTTTTTGTTTTCCATGTTTTTTAGCAAGAATAAATGAAGTATGAAGTATGTTATCCATTATTTCAAATACCTATTTATCCGAAATAATTAATATATTATATTTGATCTTATTAGTTACTTGATTCACTGAACTATTTATTAAATTCCATAATTTATTTTCCTTTTATGTTTAAGAGTATTCATTACTTGCTCTTAGCTATCTAGGAATATATAATGTTGTATATTGGTTGGAATAAATTAATATATATTTAATATGGTCAGTATATGTTAGTGTTAGGGTATATAATTTTAGTTTAGATTTACTTTTTATCACATCTAGAGAGACCTTTCTAGAGGAAATTGGGCCCACATATTGACGAAAATAACATACTAAACGAGTATAGTTTCTAGAGGAAATTGGGCCCACATACCAATGAATATAACATACTAAACAGGTATAGGTCTAATTGGGAGCTTGATCGGGTGATGTTCCTAGTTGTTGTTTGTGAAGTCATTTATGACCATTAATAATAATTGGAACTAGAAGGAGGTCCATGTTTTTGAATAGTATGTAGCGCATTGTGAACAACTAAGTCATCTAAAACAACCCTCACACCTTCTCAAAAAGGATAATCCATGAGACAATATAAATAAATCTCGCAATCATCACAAAATTATGAATCGATAATGGTCCATGGGGTGTAGAATAGATGATGATGGGGTATACTGTTAAGGCACTCTGTGGTGTGAAGGTCACCGATTCAAAATTCTGTGGGAAAAAAACCAGCGATGTTAGGGGTTGGTGTGGCCGGGTAGGATGTGATCCATAAGTGATTTTGATGGCTTAGATGCCCCTGGGTCATGGTTTCTCAAGCCAAAGGTTAAGCATGCAGTGACATAAAGACTCACATAACTTAGCAAACAAAAAGAAAGTTACGAATCAATAACATTAGAACCATCATTTCATTTACCTCAAACAAAATAATTGGAATCACAAGGTATACCTATTACAACATATTAATCTAAATCTAGTAATATTATAGCAACATAAAAGAAATTGGTCGTTTGATTCTGCAACAGCTCAAGTGAAACTATCACAACTTCTTAAATAAGATCAAATTAAGGAGCTTGGTCAATTTGTGATTGAGTTTACCATTACAGTAAAAATATAAGATAAGAATAGCCAGGTAAGTTGGAGGAAATTTATGAAGAAGTGCTAGGTTCAATTTTATCTCAAGTTGCACAAGGTAAAGATGATTTAAAGGAAGTAATTATTGCATTTTCTAAATGTGCACGAAAACCAGCTTCTCCACCCAAGATTCACCTAGATCCTCCACCAGGTTTTCCTCAGTACTCACCTCAACACAATCCATAATAGACTCCTAAAGCTTCACAACACCAAGTCCATGAAGATCTTCATCACCACCTAGATAGATGGTTTGGTCAACAACTAAGAAGTTCAAGGTTAGCACCATGAGCAATAAATGTAATAGGAAAATGACATGAAAACTTACTTAAAACTTTAGAGAACCATTTACTAAAATCTGATCGAGACAACAAAGAATCATTGGAAGACAACATAAGTAAATTTATTTTGAACTCATCCTCAAGGTACAATCTTAAATTGGAATGATTTGAACCCACTTTTATTAAAATAAATCAAAACACCTATCATTTTAGTTTTAAAACTTTCCAAGATTAAAATGAATCAAAAGGAAAAGTTAAATACTTCAATCAAAGATTTTTAACATTAATGAATAAAATCCTTGAAAATTGAAAGGCCATTGCAAATGTTTTCATAGACTTTTACACTAAATCTCTTCCTTCAATCATTGCAATCTTCCTGAAAAGAGTTGGTAAAGATATTTTACCTAAAACTTCTCAGGAAACATTAACAATTAAAACTCAAATGATTAGCATCACTAGTAAATCTTCAATAGAAGAAAAAATAAAGTTTCACTAATGTTAAAAAATCCACAGTTAAAATTATTGAAGATAAAAAAATATTTTTGATCTAGATTTATGAAGGAACGGAAAAAATAACGATACGATAAAATAATACACAGAGATACAACGAAAACATAACTTCAATTCATCACTAACAAAGGACTGAAAACTGTTTACATGCATAATGGAAATAAACTAGCCCAGGCGATGGTAGCTTATCTGCGAGAAGAGATGTGGCGGCTAAATTAGGCTAAAAAAATGCATATTTATTATTGAGGGACAATGGAAAACCCTAAACATCCAAAAATATAACCCCAAGGCATATTTATTATTGAGGGACAATGGAAAACCCTAACATCCAAAAATATAACCCAAAAAATGCATATTTATTATTGAGGGACAATGGAAAACCCTAAACATCCAAAAATATAACCCCAAGGCATATTTATTATTGAGGGACAATGGAAAACCCTAACATCCAAAAATATAACCCCAAGAAATGAAGGGCCAAAAGTTAGTGGGCGTTGTTGGGGTAAATTGGTACATCAACTTCCCAGGGGTAAAAGACAACATTTTGGAACCTAAAAAAATGTATTTTGGATTAATTAATGTTAGTGCCATATTTAAGAGGAAAACAGACATTGCTTTCGATGGATTAGTTAATAAATCAGTAATAATATATTTAGAGGATGTAATAATTTTTTCAAACTACTAAAAAGATTACTTACATCAAATCTTAGATTTTTGTAGAAAGCATGACATATTTCTTAACCCAAATATAAATAATTACTTACATCAAATCTTAGATTTTTGTAGAAAGCATGACATATTTCTTAACCCAAATAAAACCATATTTATAGTAATATAAGGTAAACTTGTTGGTTTTATCATATCCAAACTTGGTATTATAAAAGAATAAAAGAGAACAAAAACTATTTTAACAATTACTTTTCATGACCATAAAAATTCTATGCAATCATTTTTAGGAAAAATATTTTTTGTGAGAAGATTGTTCCCAGTTTGGCAAATATAGTAAAACCATTCCAATAGATGATGGAAAAAATTCCTGTTAAAGGGGAACAATAAATAGAAAAATATTTTAATTTAATTAAACACGCAATTGCACGAGCTCCAAAATTCACGTGCATGAAATTTAATCATGTCTCTATTTTATATGCTTTCGCTACTAATTTATCTTTTGCTGCAACACTAATCGAGAAAAACTCACAGGGAAGTCGAATGCCTATTCTTTTGATGGGTTCTAGTTTGCAAGGAGCTGAATTTAGATATTCAGAACTAGAAAAGCATGTTGTCACTGCGTTTAAAGCAGTGAGACAATTTCGAACATATTTGATGAAATTACACATGAAAGTGATATTTCCATATCTTTTCATTCATCACATATTAGTTTAGAAAGAAAGAATGGGGAGATAAAAGAGAAAATTGGATGAACACACTCTACGAGTATGATTTGTAATTTAATCATGCCAAGGTTGTTAATTAAAAAGATCTTTGGAAGTTAACATTATAATTAAAAGATTCTCCATTAAAATAAGGATTATTTAGTTGGGAGAATGAAGTTGAAATGAATATAAAAGAGATATTTCAACCAACTCCTCGTACAAAAATTTATAGTTTTAAATTAATTATGGTACTACTCCACAATATTTGTAATGAAAGAAAAATAAAGAGCATCTCAAAGATGCTCAATATCAATTGATTAATTAGGTGTTGTTTCGTAGAAATCATGATAGTGTTTTATTAAGATGCATGGAAAAGGGAAATATAGAGAAAGTGTTGGCATAGTTAAATAATGACCTAGCAGGGGGACACTTTAGTGGTGACACCACTACACACAAAGTTTTTTATGATGGTTATTACTGACCTAAACTATGCAAAGATGCTCATGCTTTTCCCAGAAAATTTAAATCTATCACACTTCTATAGGTAAAGAGAAGAAACTTGCATTTAATTTATAACCAATGATTATCAAAAGTCCATTTCTTAAATGGGGACTTGATATAATTGGTGAAATTACTCCAAATTTATCAAATTGCACAAGTACATACTTACTAGAATGAATTAATTTACAAGATGGATAGAGGTCATCCTACTTATAACTATAATCAACGATCATGTTATCTCTTTCCTTAAACAAAATATTATAACGATGTTTGTTATCTCTAATTATTTAGTTTTTGATAATGCATATTACTTTTTGTTTTTTAAATTAACTAAACTTGATGTTAACAATAGTATTAAAATTAAATATTATGCAAATTTTTACCCTCACAGAATTGGTGTGGTAGAATTCACCAATAAAAATCTCATTGAAATTGTTAAGAAAATTATTGAAGAAAACTAATGTAATTGGCACAAAGCTCTTCCAAATACTTTGTGGGTAATCAAGTTACACTGAGGGCAGCCCCAGGGAGCTCTTCTTTTTCCCTTTTCTATGAAAAATAAGCTATTCTCCCCCTAATGTGTACCTTCCTTCTCTACAACTTGTCGAATGTATTAGAGATGAATCCTGCCGAATGATGCATAGTAGACTTGAAACCTTATTAAAATAAAAGAGAAACGAGAAAAAGTCAAAGAAAAGATTAATATTCATCAACAAGTTGTTAAAAAGTGGTTTGATGGATCCTAAATTGATAAAAAAAATACTATGTATTGGTGACTTAGTGCTAAAATGGGATAAAACCCATGAGGGTAAATGAAAACACACAAAACACACAAAATTCCAAAACCTCTAGCTAGTTCCATTTAAAATCTCCCAAAATATTGGCCCTTCAACATACATTTTTTAATCATTAAAGGGAGATTTAGAGAGCCTCTTCAGGAATGTCCAAATCTTGAAGAGATTCTATGCGTAAAATCCTTTATTTTGCAAAATTTCATTTATTTTTGTATATATTATTGTGGTTAATTCTTTATTTGATTTTTTTTACCAATTTTCAAATTTATTTTGGTTATGTTGCTTAAATTAAGTTTTGTATTCGTTTGTACATATTTGCATTAATTGTTGGTGTAGCATACAAAAATTTATGGCTAATAGCTAACAAGAATACTGCATGAAGTAATCTTCAAGGAAATTTTATCTCAAGAAAATCACAATAGTATGAAATTTCGAAAAAGAGTTTTGTAGAGAATCCTTATATTAAATTATATTTATCATTCAAAAGTTTTATTCAAGAAAGAATTTAATATAATTTTGCAGCATTTACTATATAAAAATTAAATAAATAAAAGAAAAACTAGAAGTGGAAAATAGTCTTAAGACTGAGTTTTTACACTTTAGTGGTTTACTAAACAAAACAATTCCTATACCGCCCCAACTTCCTAACACCCATATATATGTTTACAAATATAAAGGTTAATTTATTTTAAACAAACGTAGAAAGTTGAAAATCACTCTAATGTGTTAGAAGTACTAGTAAATATGTTGGGGGCTATAATGCTTATTGACCACATGGTCATATTTTTATGGCACGAAGGAATCTTTATTGAGGTTATGGATGCTTGTGGGTAGTGAGACAACACTAGCTAAAAAGAGAAAGAAAAAAATCATATAATCATTAATGGTAAGAAAAGCTCTGGCCTAGCCTTGTTGGCTAATTTCGCTATTGGTTAAAATTAAATTAAACAAAATCTAGTAAGATTCGCTATTGGTTAAAATTAAATTAAATAAAATCTAGTAAGATGTGTACAACCAATATTATATGTTGAGTTTCCGGACTTAATTATTTTGCAGAAATATATAGTATATTAGATTCCCGTGATTTCAAAATTTGAAATAAAAGTCTTATTTTTCAAAATTTAAATAAAGTTCTTCTTAAATTATTAATGACAAAGACACCCAATTCACTTGGTTATTCATAAATTGTTGTAGCCTTCAAAACGACCCTCCATTATGACATGAAATTTTCATAAAATAATGCGACCATTCTTCATTTTTACTTATAGATGATTTTTTAACGATGGGTAAATATTTTAAAACTGATTATAGCTTAGTTGCACATATTTTTATTTGATTTGTTTTATAATATTCGTTAAGGTTTTGATTTGTTTCAATAATTTTTATTTAAAAATTGTCCTATTTGATTCAATTAAATCTTTATTTTATTTTTAAAATGCCAAAATTTTAAGGAGGAAAAAATATGCTTAATAAAAATCTAGACTTAATTTTTGATCTTATATCTAATGAACGCAAATACTTTGGATGAGGGAAATTCAGATTCATATTTGGAACAAGAGAATCATTTTCAAAATTTCATGGACGCTGGATGAAGCACAAACATCTAGATCGAGATATATACCCTTTTTTGTGTGCAAGCAATAAAGGCCAAATATAATATATTTGGATTTGGGTGTAACTCTGAAGTCTTCCATCTTCATTCTTTTAGATGTCAAATATCAAATTGAGTCGTTTTCTCTTTTATTTTTTATTTTAATAATAATTGGTTTTCATTCATGCAATGTGAATATAGTAGGTTAGTAAGTTTATGTGAGGATGTGGCATTTATTGTTAATAAATAAATGTAGATGTAGATTAGGGTTGATTGCGTTTACTTGATAATTATTTGTGAGTATTTTTTTTTCTTCTTACTGTTTTATTATGTTTTATTTATCAAGAAATTATCAAAATATAAAATGCATGAAGATCACAAGAACACAAAGAAAACTAGATATAGGCTCTAAGCTAGGGGAAAATCCCTCCAAGGGGAAAACCCATAAAATTCTTCTCGTTTTATAGAAACGGATCAAAGTGAAACATCCAAGAACCAAAGACCAAGACCAATACCTCCTCAAGCATCAAACCAACCCTCCTTTAAAACCTTCCGTTAGCAACTCAAAGTTCAAAAGTCAACAATAGTCAAATATGCTCCTGCTCAAGATTTTGGTCCTGCAACTCAGATTTTCAGCCTCTGCAACTTAAGTCTAAAATTCAACCATGCAATTTTTGGTCCTGCAGTTCATACAATTGCCCTAGAAACTCAAACGTGTGCACTAATTCAAGACAAAAATCAAAATTTACTTTTCTTCCTTGGTTTTCTCCTTCTTCATTGGCCTTCACACTTCTTTTTTGCTTCTCTTTCTTAGAGATCAAACTTTTTGAGTGAGTGTACTAATGAGGACACAATCTCCTCTTATGTATACCCTTTTCATGTGGTTTAATAGGCCTCTCTAGGCTGATTTCTTCAGGTAGGGCCAAATTGGTATTAGGGTTCACAAAGATTCTTTTAGACTAAAATATAATATTTTCTTTTGATTACAAATTTCCTGAAAGGGACTTTGACTCAAGATAAAATTTCTTATTGACTCGAGAAACCTTAGAAGCATGATGCACATGCTTATCTAGAATAATAATGATGATGATAATAATAATAATAATAAAATTTTCTTTTTCTTATTTTGCTTTTTACAACAAATATACATTTATATAAGTACAAAGATAATTATGAACATCGAACTTAGTTACAAATTTCAGCACTCCCTCTTAACTAAGGAGGTATTCATAATTCTAAAACAAGATACAAGGAAACTCAAATTGAAATATTCTCATAAGAAGAGTCAGACTGATAAGCCATCTTCAACATCATGACCAAAATTGTCAACATAGAAATATAACAAGGCCTTGACTAACAAGCTCTATCTCTCCACTACATTAGAGCACAATGCCGGGGAGGCATGACTATATACACCATCATCATTGCCTCACAAGGCACACACTCCATCCAAATGTTTATAGGGTATGTCCTTAGGAATATTCTTATCCTAGGTTTCCAATCCTCTAAAAATATCAATCCTCTTCGACTACGCTTGTCTTGGATACCCTACCACATCCTCAAAGAGGATCAGTTATAGATTCTTATCTAATCCTCCATTCTCTGTACTAGTGGCTTCACTAAGACTTACAACTGTTAGTCTTGATCTAGTGCATGAAACATGGAGAATATGGTGTCTTTGATCACACCCTCTCAGTTAGGGAGGAGATGTATACAAGTACAAGTTTGTTTCTTAAGTACACCATCTTCTTATTCGAAAGAGACTTCACCAATATATATACTACTTGTTTGCTTGTGGAGAGGTATTGCAACTTCATGACCCCATCTTGAACCAAAATTTGAATAAAGCGATACTAATTGTTGATATGCTTCATCTTGGCATGAAACATTGGGTCCTCTCTCAATCTTATACAACTCTGATTGTCACATTGTATGATGATAGGGTCCAATGGTCCTTCAAACAAATATGATATCAACTTCCAAAGCCAAAATTCTCTACTAACTTCACTTTCTACAATATACTCTGCTTCAACACTACTTAATGCAACTGAATATTGTTCCCTGATCATTCAGGATACCATAGAAGATACCAAGCTAAAACATCCACTGATAGTGCCTCTTCCATCTATTTCACTAGCTTCCCAATTTGAATCTACATATCCCAATAAATGTATCTCATTACTTTCATATATCAGGCAATGATATATGGTCCCATGAAGATATCTCAAAATATTTTTTTTTTGCTATCTAATGATCATGTCCTGGATTCATTTGAAATTGACTAAGAACATTTACTGCATAACATATATCAGGTCGAGTGTTCACGAGACACATTAAGGAGCCAATCATCTATCGGTAGCATGTAGGATTAATAATGCTTGATTATGAACTTGTTAACTTCTTCAAATTGGTAATAATCGGGGTTGTCATCGGTTTTTTTTCCATCATGCCAAACTTTTGTAATATATTGATCACATATTTTCCTTTACCAAGATATATCTCACATGGTTTCTTCCATAACTCCTATCCCAAATAGTAGTGCATAAGCCCAAGATCTTTCTTGTGAAATTCAACTGCCAACTGCTTCTTGCATTCTTGAATATGATTCCCTACACCTGTAATAAGTAAGTCATCCACATTAATAGAATAATCACAAGTTCAATTTTAGCCACTTTGATGTAGATATTAGGGTCTGCAGAACTTTTGATGAAACCAGGTCTCATAAGATATGCATCCATCCTTGCCTACCATGCTCTAGGAGCTTTCTTTAAGCCATATAGAGCCTTCTTTAATTTGCATACATGTGTCTCCTTATTATGAACTTCAAATACCTCAGGCTTCTTAATGTAAACCTGTTCATCAATTATCCCATTTAGAAAAGTTGTTTTAACGTCCATTTGATGAATGTTCCACCTCGTATTAATAGCCAAAGAGATGAGTGATCTCATGGTAGTGTACCTAGCTGTTGGAGCAAATGTTTCTTCATAATTGATTCATTCTTTTTTTAGAAAAGCCTATTGTGACAAATATTTCTTTATGATTTTCAAAGCTTCCACCAACTGCATGCTTGATTTTGTATATCCATTTGGAAGTGGCAAAAAATTCGTCCTTAGGTCTAGGGACAATTTCCCAAACATCATTTTTTCATTATAGATTGGTAATCCTCCTGCATTACATTCCTCCATCCTTGATGTTCGCTGCCTTCTCATATAAGGTAGGTTATGCTTCAATAAGTTTTTTTAGGTAAGCTACATATCCTGAATATATTTTAGGCTTCTTTCTTTCTCTGAAACTTCCCTTTGTTGTTGCATGTCCTTCGGCTTCTTGTAGAGTTGTCTCCAACCAAGCTAGTCTCTTATGAGTCTATGGAATGATGATATGCTACACAGGTTCACCCAGTTCTTCAACTTCCTTCATATTAGTAGTAGGTTCTTGAGGATTTTCATCCCTTGAGAGTTCTTCAAAAATGGTCCCTTCTTCTTCATCATAATAAATAGGAATTTCTTTGGATTTCTTGTATACAACGATTTCATCAAAGATAACATCTTTTCCTACTTCAATTCTATTAGAAAATCAAAGGCAAAGTATATTTTTTACTTGGTAATTACTTGTGAGAGTTAATTTTCTTTCTTCATCAAACAAATGCACTAATTATTCTTTCAATATCATAGATAAAAAAGAGACATAAAATTTATGCTTTCAAGCTAGGGAAAAACCCCTCAAAAGGGAAAAACCCAACAATCCTATTCTTATTGAATCAACTAAAAATGAGATATATAGTCTTAGGCCAAATAAAACTCCAAGTCGTCTCTTCTCCTCAATCAAAGTCACAAACTTCTTCAATCTGATCAAGGTCCTTGAAACTTTGGCTCAATTGCAGAGGTGAAAGCTTGGTCCTATTACAAACTTCAGGAGACTTCAAACTTGGCCTATTGTAGACTTCAGATTCTTGGTATTTAATTAAATTCTCGGCTCTATTGCAAACTTCAGATCATCGGCCTTATCTCAAATTCTTGGTTCATTTTACAACCTTCAGATACTTGCAAACGTAACAGGTATTCGTACTTCCTTTCCTTCTTAGAATCTCAACTTACTTTTCTTTTATAAAATTGTAGAGTTCAAATTGTACTTTGATTGCTTCAATATCTTCAAAAGGGTCAAACATGAGTCTTTATATAGTTGTTCAATAGGGAACCCAAGAGCCATATAGGCCAAGTTCATTGAGAGAGGGACGACTTGGAATATTGACAGAATTTTATTAACCAAATAATAATAAAAAAATTTCTTTCTTGTAAAATGTCAAAATGACATGAATCAAATACATATTGTCTTGACTCTTTTGACTTCTAAAGAATGAATAATATGCTTGATAAAACATTATTTATTTATTTTTCATTATGAAGACCAATACTAGTTACAATCTCCAACAGTCCCTCTTAACTAGGAAGGTATTCATAATGACTCAAAAGATATATCTCAAGTTTAAATATTCACATAAGAAGGGATCTAGATTGATAAGCATCACTAATTATCATAGCCAATATTTTCACATTACCAAGGCCTTTACAAGTACATTCTATCTTTCCACATGATCATAGATCAATGCTGGGAGGCATTCCATGGGACATCGCAACGCCTCACTGAGGTACATACTCCACCTAGTATTCCCAGAGTATGTCCTCCACTGGACCATTTTCCTCAAGGAAATTTCTATCCATAGGACCATTCTTTATTCAAGCCCATTTACTTGACTTATGATCTCCATCCTAATACATCACAATACATGAATCAAGAATGTTTTTCTAAGATTCTTAGCCAATCCACCATCCTCCTTATCCATGCCCATGTACTTGACTTAGGATATCAATTCCAATCCATCACAATACCCAACACAAAGAGAACCATGCTTATTTAATCCATTCTCCCTATCCATGATGCATGCACTAAACTTACAATGATTAGTCCTATCCTAATACATGACATAGGGAGAACCAATGTCCAACCTTAATCCCTCTCAACCTGAGAGAAGAAATCCATTCTCACTCCCTCTCAAATAGTGAGATTTCATTAACAAGCCTTAGATTATGGTAGAAGTACTCATACTTCCCTTACATCAGCTACCTATTATAGTTTTACCTTCCTCAACTAACCCTCTTATTATTGAGTTTGCTAATCTTGAAACTTCTTCAACTAGGGCTCCAAGTCTTCCTCCTAACAGTACATGATCCTGTACTTGAGGTATTCACCAACAAAATTATGAATTGTGTCCAATACTACTTCTTGCAATGTTTCTTTCCTTGAATATAGTTCACCACACAATTTCTTCAACTAACTTTTTATCACAGTACAAGGTTATCCAATCATTGCTAAGTAATTTTTGAACACAACTTGGCTGACCTCTCTAATTAGTCTCTATCCCTTAATGCAACTCCATAGGCTAAAGTAACTTGGCCCTCTAGCCACTTCTCCTGTTCCTCCTAGAGAGCCAACTCTTAGGGACTTCACTAAAGTTCCCTTTAGCAATCAGAAGACTTCTCTGACATCACTGCCCTTAGGGTCTTCATACTCAACCTTCTTATCACTGATTTTTCACACATCCAATCACTGAACTAGGTTCCCAAGAATTATTCCACTAACAACCCTATACCTCACTGTAAAATTGTGATCTTAGGGCTCCACAAGATTTCCCACACATAGTGACAAATCAACCCCTTTGTCACTCTCCTTAGGGCAATGTCCAAAGCTACCCTCACAATGCCAAAAATCTGACTGAAATAGGGCTTCAAAGAACTACTATTTAAAACACCATGAATGGCCTCTTCTTCCAACACAAAGTCAACCCTTGTCTCTATCACACCTACTCATGATTCTTCCCACAACAGAGAGTATATCAACCTCTCTACTTAGGATCTCGACCCTCTTTATTGTGCACAAATATAGGCCACACCCAAGCAGAATTCTGTATCGACTTTAGGGTGACTTATGTTCATAGGAATAAGGTCATACAACTTATTTCCTAAACCCATAGGACAAACCCTCCATCAGTTAGCATCCAATCAACATAAGAGACAAGACAACATACCTTTCACAACTCCCAAGGTATCTCATTATAGGAACTTTTTTTACTGAGATTCTCACCCTCTTTTAGAGCTTCTGCGGCTACTTCAAGACAACAATAACATGACCTTGATAGATCTTTAATAGCCATTGATTACCCTTGTTCAAGGCCCTTCAGACCTGCACATCATCATGAGGGAACTCGACCCTCTTACCAACTCCTCAACATACCTTTGTTATGATGATTAAAGGAATTCAACCCTCTTGATACACCAAACCTAACTTGACCTTAATCACAGAGCTATCCAACTATTATATACATAAAAAACTAGCCCATCACCATGTTAAGAAACTCGACCAACAGTTCTCCTAGCTTGGCCTAACTAAAACTTAGAAGAAGAAGCTCTAAACTCGTCCTCCTTCACTTTCCAATTTAGCTCGTCTAGGTCTGTGACACCTCAAGCTTATTTTCTTCTCTTGAGAGAATGCACTTGATGGATTTTGTAAGCTATGTTTTCTATTCCTCCCTCTTTACTCTAATTTTGATGAGGGAGTTAACTATCCTCCTAGACATGTCTTCAAGTTCCATTTACACATGCTAGACTATCTTCTAATATTTATGCTACAATGCTAGTGCACCAATCATCATCTGCATCATCTCTCAATAGTAAATATCTCTAGGATCTTCCTTTTGCTTATTTGAAGGTTGTTAGTAATTAATTAATGAAGCAACGAAATACACAAAATATTGTGGAAAAAAAAATAGAAAGACATAAAACAAGAGAGACATAGATATATGTGGTTCACCCAATTTGGGCTACGTCCACAGAGACACAACTAATCCTTCCTCTTATATTATCTAGCAAAATGAAGAGATACAACCTACTGTAGATTCGTTGTAATTTCCTCTTCTCTCTCACACAATGTCCTCTCTCTTTCTCGCTCAGAAAAATCATCCCCAGCCGCAATACAATTCCCTCATATAAATAAAGGGTTGCCTTCTAGGGAAAAAACCCTAAACTAACATAACTTCTACTATCAAATAATTCACCTAGTGAATGACCCAGATTTAATACGAAATTACAATATTTTACAAGGAAAAATTTCATCTATTTTTAGCTTCAGGGGCATTGCCCCCAACCCCCACCGGGGGGGGGTGCTCTTAAAAGTCTCCATCGCCTCCCCTAGACCCCCCCTAATAGTGATTAAATGGGTGACATTGCCTCCCCATCAGGAACAGGGATTGAAGGCGGCTAAAAGAAAAGACCTCTGAACAATCAGGAAGATAATCAGGTTCCACACCTAACAAAAGCTCTTCATCCTCAATTGTCAATGCTTGAGACCTTTCCTTCCTTTTATTGTTCTTATGGTTCTTTGGACAATCTACTTTGTAGTGTCCATATTTATGACAACCAAAGGATTAGATGTTGGGCAAGTCTCTATTTTTTTTTCCTTCTTCTTATCAAAATTCTTCTTTGATTTAGCCACACAGGATTGAGAAGCTTCATTTTTAGTCCTAATTCTTCAAATGTTGGAGCTTATTTTCTTTCATATATGCTACTTGCAAAACCATCCCACTCTTTAGGTAAGACATTGATTGCCACTGTCGTTAATTCTGAATCAGATATTTTCTCACTAGATTCTTGAAGTTGATCTTTGATTTTTTATAGCTTCATGGAATAAGACATTATACTGTCTTCTTTTGATATTTTTGATTGACATAGTTGATTTCTCAAGGCTATCATTTGAATTGTTGTACTTATCGATTATAATTTCACCAAGGTATCATAGACTTCTTTAGATGTAGATAACTCTATTACAAAAGTGATAAGGTGGTCTTTTATAGACTCAAATAGTCTAATTCTTTGAGCCTTAATTTCTCCCTTTTCATATTTTTCCTCTTTTTAGGCATTATTCTCATTTGGAGTAGGAACCTTTACTTGAATGAATTTCATAACATAATTCTCTCTATGGACTAAGTCAATCCTCTTTTTCCATGCCTTGAAGTTGGATTCTCCTTCTAGCTTATTTCTTTCCTTGCACATAAATGCCATTGGATTTGACATAATGACTTGGAGGTGAGATGAACCAAAATGATGATATTCTTGAACTGCTACAATAATGATCTTCTTGTGTCTTCCTTTTAAGAGTGCCTCGTCTTCACCTTAGCTCTAATTCCATGTTAGAAAATCAAAGGCAAATTAGATTTTCTTACTTGGTAATTACTAGTGAGACTTAATTTTATTTCTTTTGTTATTTATTGTTATTTCTTCATCAAGAAATTACACTAACTATTCTTCCAATATCATAGAGAAGTAAGAGACACAAATTTTAGGCTTTCAAGCCAGGGAAAGACCCCTCAAAAGGGGAAAACCCAACAATCCTCTTCTTATTGAATTAATTAAAAATGAGATATCCAACCTTAGACCAAATAACATTCCAAGTCAACCCTTCTCCTCAATCAAAGTTACAAACTTCTTCAATCTGATCAATATCTTTGAAACTTCAGCTTAACTGCAAAGGTGAAAGCTCAGTCCTATTACAAACTTAAAGAGATTTCAGATTCAGCCCTATTGTAGACTTCATATTCTCAGTCTTTACTTAATAATTGGCTCTATTATAGACTTCAGATCCTTGACCTTGTCTCAGATTCTCGGCTTAGTTTACAACCTTTAGATACTTACGGATGTAACATGTATTCAAAATTCCTTTCCTTCTTAGAATAACAACTTATTATTCTTCTATAAAATTGTAGAGGTCAAACTGTACTTCGATTGCTTCAATGTATTCAAAAGGGTCGAAAGGGAGTCTTTATATAGATTTTAAATAGCGCTCCCAAGATCCATATAGGCTGATTTCATTGAGAGAGGGCCGACTTGGAATATTGATATACTTTTACTAACTAAACAATAATGAACACATTTATTTTGTTTCAAATTTCAAAATGACATGACTCAAATACATACTGTATTCTCTTTTGACTTCTAAAGCATGAAGAACATGCTTGATAAAACAATAAAAATAAATTTATCTTTCATTATGAAGATCAATACTAGTTACATTCTTCAAAAAATTCTTCAATCTTCCTTAATGTAGATTCTAAAAGCTTTAGATGAAGAACTATAACCGACAAAGATTCTTTTCATACCTGTAGGATCCAATTTCTTCCTTTTTCCCTTGGAATGTGAATGTATACGGGACATCCAAATATTCAAAGATGATCAACACTTGGTTTATTTCCCGTGAAATCTTCTTTAGATGTCATGTCATTGATAATTATATGAGGTCTTCGATTTTGCATACATATGGTTGTTACAACTGCTTCTCCCCTTAAGAATTTAAGTAGGTCTTGGTCATGTAGCATGACTCTAACACATTCTTCAATTGATTGATTCTTCCTTTCTACAACACCATTTTGTTGAGGATTGTAGGGAACTATTATCTCCCTCTTAATTCCTTATTCCTTGCAAAACGCCACAAGCTCCTTGGAAGTGTATTCTCCACCATTGTCAGATCTTAGAGTTTTTATCTTCCTTTTTGTCAGATTTTCCACTTTTTCCTTGAAATCTTGATTTTTCTCAAACACTTCATCCTTGGATTTGAGGAGATATATCCATGTATTCCTAGAGAAATCATCAACGAATGTCACATAGTACTGATGAACTCCAAGAGAATTTTCATGCCATAGGTCTACAAACATCGAAATGTATGAGATCCAAAATATCCTTGGATCTAGTGTCATTGCTTGTAAAATGCTTCTTCACATTCTTGACAAGAGCACATCCCTTAAAGACTCCACATTCTTCCTTTAATTTAGGGATACCCGTAACCATATGATTCAAAGATGGAAATATTTTATAGTGAAGGTGACCATACCTACTATGCCATATATCACAAAGGTTAATTTCTAGATGTACTAGAGCTTGAAGAAGAGGTTTTATAAGCCTACACAACCTCCCCTCATGAATCCCAATAGTCTTAGCATGTTAAATACTAGATCCGTGACCCCATAAAATAATTTTTCCATCAACAAAAGAAACCCTATCTCCTTTATCTTATAGGAAAGAAATAGAAAGTAATTTTTTCTTCAAACTTGGAACAAAGAGCATATTGTTGATATGCATGCTTCCTCTAGTTTCCAGCTCCAAAGAAGTAGATCTAATCCCTTTGAATGAGTAGCTTTTCTTATCTCCAAGTTCAACTGAATGAGAAAATTTTCATTTTGATAAGTTTTGGATTTGATTGCATTCCCTTATCATATGTCTTGAAGTTACATGGTTAATTACCTATATACTGTCATCTTCAAATGTACCTATGAGAGTGGAAACTAGACCTCCATCAATGAATTCTTTTGATATCTTGGAGATGAACATGATGATGCAATTCTCGATAATTGCAAGAAGAATTCTAAGAGTCTCAAGGCCTTTCTTTATGTAAATTTCCATTGAAGAGGGAGAGCTAAGGACTTCAAAAGAGGCTTCCAACAAGAGTGCCAAAAAATATGTTATCTTAAGACTTCCTTCCTTCACCTTATCTCTGATACCATGTTGAGAAATCAATGTAGATGTAGATTAGGGTCGATTCCTTTTACTTGATAATTACTTGTGAGTATTTGTTGGCCTTTTATTACTTTATTATGTATTCTTAATCAAGCAATTACAAAAATATAAAATGCATGAATATCAAAAGAACACAAGATATAGGCTCCAAGGCAAGGAAAAACCCCTCCAAGGGGAAAACTAATAAAATTATTCTCTTCTTATAGAATCAGATCAAATTGAGACATCTAAGACCCAAATACCAAGACCAAGACCTCCTCAAGCACCAAATTAGCCCTCCTTTAAAACCATCCTTCAACAAGTCAAAGTTCTCAAAGCCAACAATAGTCAAATCTTCTCCTGCTCAATATTTCGGTCCTACAACTAAGATTTTTGGCCCCTGCAACTCAAATCTAAAATTCGGCCCCAGAAAATCACACGTGTGGACTAGGTGAAGACAAAAATCAAATTTTCCTTTTCTTCTTTGGTTTTCTCCTTATTCCTTCGCCTTCATGCTTTTATTCTACTTCTCTTGCTTGGAGATCGAACTTGTTGAGTGAGTTTACTAATGAGGATGAAGTCTCCTCCTACATATACCCTTTTCATGTGGCCAAATAGACCTCTCTAGGACAACTTCTTCTAGAAGGGCCAAATTGGTCTTCGGGGTCACAAAACTCTTCTAGACTCGAAAATAATGTTTTCTTTTGATGACAAATTGCCCAAAAGGGACTTTGACTCAAGAGAAAATTTCTTATTGACACAAGAATTCTTAGAAGCATGAATAACATGCTTATCTATATTAATATTAATAATTTTTTCTTTTTCTTCTTTTACTTTTTACAAGAAATATACATTGATATAAGTACAAAGATAATTATGAAGACCAAATCTACTTACAAATTTCTACATTGATGACGTGTCATACCACATGGAATTGCTTTATTGAATTATGCTAATGTGGTAGTTGAATTGGATCACTAACATGGCATGAATGTATCACATCTAGGATCCATGACAAGTGTTATCCAAAAAACTTCATAATTCCCAGACATGAGGATGCCAGATGTATGTTTTAACACCGTACACTAATTACCTGCATACAAATTCTAAAAACAGAAAATAAACAATGGCAAGACCGTAACACATCAAACAATTATACACAGATATTTTCCCCTGGATCCAAAAACCGGGACTACCAAATTGATTTTTCATAATGTTCCTTTCAATGTTACAATACATATATATACATGCCGAAGCATCCATAAACCCCAATCCATTAACCCGGATTAGAACATAACCATAGTTCCCTTGACCGGATCTACTAAATACCATGGACCGAAAACCATGGTGCCCAAAACCATAGGTAGGTCCGCCCACCTAATATAGGGTCCAATTTTTTTTTTCCCTGGGGCACTGCCCCGAACCCCATAGAGAAGGGCTACTACTTGCCCCCCCCCCACACCTCCCCTCAAATCCCCCGTACTAGGGGGGCTGTGCCCCCCTCAAATCCCTCGTACAAGGGGTGCTTTCGGCCCCCATGTGACTCTCTCGCTGCGCATCAACACAACGAAGGGGGGGCTCCACCCTCCCTCTAACCATTGACTAAACTAGTGGAGCTAGTCATGGAAAGATTATAACACAACCCAACATTCTCCCACTTGTTGTTTTCTTTCCACAGGGGCCCACATGAGAGCTTAGTCATTGATCCGGCACTGCAACACCCATTCTTTCTCTACACCAAGGGAACTTCTTAGAGTCACAGATTTTGTCAATGCATCTGTAATATTCTTCAAAGTGTGCACCTTTACGAGAAACACCTTTCTGTCTTCTACCATATCTCTCACAAAGTGATACTGAACATCAATTTACTTTATCTTTGGATGGTAAGTAGGGTTCTTTGCCAAGAAAATTTCACTTTGGCTATCACAGTCCATCCTTATGGCTCCCTATACTAACCCCATACTTGAACACAATCTTTGCAACCAAACTGCTTCCTTGCTTTCATGAGTGGCTGCCATGTATTTTGCCTCTGTAGTTGATAGTGCCACTACAAATTTTTTCTTACTCATCCAATTGACTGCACCTTCAAATAGGTTAAACACATACCCACTTGTAGATCTTCTCTGATCCAGATCTCCAGCCCAGTCTACATCAACAAAGCCACAGATGTCCAAAAATCTGTCCAATCCTGGTCTTCCTTGGTACCACAAACCATAATCACTAGTGTCATGTAAAAACCTGAAAACCCACTTCACTAATGTCCAGTGCTCCTTCCTTGGTTTTGACATAAACCCGCTCAATACTCCCACTGCATGTGCAATGTATGGTCTAGTATAGACCATCACATACATCAAGCTACCGAATGCACTTGCATATGGAACATGGGACATGTGCTCTTCCTCTTCTTGTGTCTTGGGACACTATTTAGCAGATAACTTTAAACCTACAAGAATAGGAACCTTCACCGGTTTACTATCCTACATATTAAACCTCTGCAGTATTGTTTCGACATACTTCCTCTGGTTTAACCAGAGTTTCCTCTTTTCCTGATCTCTTTTAATTTCCATGCCCAAAATATAGTTTGTAGCACCAAGATCTTTCATGTCGAATTTGGAGGACAATTGTGTCTTCAAATCCTAGATAATTTCTTTATCATTTCCAACAAAAAATATATCATCCACATACAAGACCAGATAAACAACACGGTCACCAATTAATTTAAAATACACACAGTGATTTTCTTTGCTTCCAGTGAATCTAAGTCCCCGTATAAATGTATCAAATTTATGATACCACATCCTTGATGACTGTTTTAACCCATACAAAGACTTCTTTAACTTGCATACCAATTCTTTCTTACCCTTCACCGCAAAACCTTCAGGTTGCTTCATGTAGATTTCTTCTTCCAGACCCCCGTGAAGAAATGTTGTGTTCGCAGCCATATGTTATACCTCAAAATCAAAAGCATCAACAACAGATAACAATAATCTAATAGAAGCTACCTTGGCAACAAGAGAAAAAATATCACTAAAATCAATTCCTAGCACCTGGGAATAACCTTTTGCTACCAACCAAGCTTTGTATTTATCCACCTTTCCTTCTCCATTCTCCTTCTTCTTGAAGACCCATTTTCTGCCAATGGGCTTCCTTCCAGTCAGAAACTCCACTAGATCCCAAGCCTCATTTTTGTGCAAGGATTCCATTTCATCAACCATGGCCTCTTTCCAGAGTTTTCCATCCTCTGAATCTACTGCTTCCTTCACAGTTTTGGGATCATCATGAGTAAGAGATAAACAAAAATTTTAATAGAAAGTAGATGGACTATACCTTTCTGGCTTCCTTCTTTCTCAAACTGATCTTCTCACACCCAGAGTTTGTGGCTCTTCATCTTTTGACTCCTCTTCCACTGTAGAGTCTGATTCTTCGTCCTTTAGCTCAAACTCTATCTTCTCAGGTTCCTTTGGTTGGACTTCATGTTTAATAACATCTTTCACCTCTTTGAACACAATATCTCGGCTGTACACAACCTTCCCTATTATTGGGTTCCAAAGCTTATAACCCTTTAAACCATCCTTATATCTAATAAAGACGCAATTTTCAGATTTACGATCCATCTTTGTTCTTTTCTCCTTTGGAATATGTACATATGCATCACATCCAAATACCCTCAGATGTGAAAGAGAGGGTTTCTTACTAGTCGATACCTCTTGTTGAGTCTTATCCTCCAATGCTAATGAGGGTGATCTATTGACTAGGTAACATACAGTCTCCACCGCCTCTGCCTAGAATTCCTGTCCTAACCCAACACCACTGAGAAAGTTTCTTGCCCTTTCCATCAACGTATTATTCATTCTTTCTGCAACTCCATTTTACTGAGGTGTGTATGGAGTAGTCTTCTATCGTGCTATACTACAATTCTTACAGAACTCTTCAGATTCCTTCTTGCAAAATTATCCACCTTTATCTGTCCTCAGTGCCTTTATCTTCTTCTCTGTTTGGTTTTCCACCAGATCCTTCAATTCTTTAAACTTTCCAAAGACTTCAAATTTCTTCTTGAGGAAATATATCCATGTGTTCCTTGAGAAGTCATCTATAAATGATACATAGTACACAAACTTACCCAGTGATGGAACCTTCACAGGTCCAAACACATCACTGTGCACAAGCTCTAATATTTGTTTTGGCCTCTTACCACCAGAGGGGAAACTCACCTGATTTTGCTTCCCATATACACAATTTTCACAGAATTAAAAATCTAGAGAGCTATTAGTCATTCCTTCTACCATACCTTTACCATGAAGTATTTGAAGGCCCTTCTCTCCAATATGTCCAAGCCTTTGATGCCATAGCATGGTCTTTTCTCTAGAGACCACTAGATTTTCTGCTCCACTTTCAGGAACCACATAACTATTGCACCCATCAATAATAGTGCTACCTTGCAGCTTGTACAGAGTTCCAATCCGAACTCCCTACATCAATACTAGTGCTCCTCAAACAATCTTGCAGGTATCTTTCTCGAACATTGTTTTTACACCTGCATCATCCAACTTGCGTATAGAAATTAGATTTCTGGCTAATGCAGGAATATGCAGAACACTCGGAAGTGTTCTAATCCTTCTACCTTGCAACTTCAACTTGAATTTTCTGCGACAACAATTCTAGCCTTCCTGTCATCCCCCAAGAAGACATCACCACCATCATATTTATCATACTCGCAGAACCACTCTCTATGGGGAGTGAAGTGAAAGGATGCACCTAAGTCAATCAACCATGCCTTATGATCTACATATGTACTTGAAGAATCTAGGTACACATCCCCACCTTCATATCAGGTGGTTTTCACCTCTATAGAAGGAGCATCATCAAATCCCTTTCCTTTTTCAGGAGCTTTAGATTTACGATCCCTTTTGTAGTGTCCTTCCTTTTTTAATTTCCAACACACCTTTATAGGTTTTCTTGGAGATTTAGATCTCCCACTCGATGACTTATTTCTGTTTATGTTCTGGGACCGTCCTTGTACATACAAGGCATCACAATTTTGGCTCTCCATATTTTTCCATCTCATCTACTCCGTCAGCAAGGATGAGACTATTTCATCAAACTGCAAGGAAGTTGCATTGCTACCTATTGCAATAACCAGAATATCCCATGAATCTGGTAGAGAACACAACAAACTGATGCACTTATCTTCATCTAAAATTTTAAAATCAATAGATAATAACTGACTTACCACAAGATTAAATGCGTTTAGACACTCTATCACTCAGTCTCCATCTTTCATCCTCATGTTATACATATTTTTCCATAGGAACGGTTTATTCACTAGAGACTTAGATTGGTACAAAGTCCCTAACTTGTATCACAAAGCCTTCACTGTAGCTTACCCTGATACATTCAGTAATACTAAATTTGAGACACGTAATCGTATAGTGATCTTTGACTTCCGATCCAACTTCTTCCATTCTTCATCGGACACTCCCGTTGGTTTAGTACCCGGATCTACCACGATTCACTGATCTTTATCCACCAACATATCCTCCATATTGAGTTTCCGCAACTCAAAACTCTGACCATTAAATTTCTTGATATCTATCTTTACACTTCTCGCCATCTTCTTTCACCACCAGAATCGATCCCCTAGATATCCCACTAAACAGAGTCTACAACAGGCCTGAGCGAAACCCCTCAAAAATAAAGGCATCCCCTTTAAGCCAAAACATATTAGATACCAAATGTAGGTTTTAACCCCGAACAATAATTACCCGCATATGAATTCTAAAAAAAAAAATAAACAACAGCCAAAACATAACACATAAAATAATTATACACAGAGATTTTCCCCTGGATCCCAAAACCGGGACTACCAGATTGATTTTTCATTATGTTTCTTTTAATGTTACAATACATATATATACATGCTGAAGCATCCATAAACCCCAATCCATCAACCCTAGATTAGAACATAACTGTAGTTCCCTTGAATAGATCTACTAAATACCATGGACCAAAAACCATCGCGCCCAAAATCATGTGCAAAAACCATGCACAAAACCATAGGTAGGTCTGCCCACCTAATATAGGGTCCAAATTTATTTTCCCTAGGGTGTTGCTCTGGACCCCATAGAGGAGGGCTAACCTCCCCCTTCAAACCTCCCGTATAGGGGGGCTGTCGCCCCCCTGTGACCCCCCCACTGCGCATCAACACAATGAAGGGGGGGCTCCACCCCCCCCTCTAATCCCCTGTTAAACTAGGGGAGCTAGTTGTGGAAAGATTCATTCAAATGATCATATTTGAATTTGGGACTTAAGATATGGTGGATAATTAGAAAATCGTGAATAATCAATTAATGGATTACCTCAATTTTGTTGACGGTGCCAGATACCTCTAACATGCAAGGGGGTCTCCCTAATGAAAAGTCCCAATTAGAATTTGCCCCATTTGTTGTGGGAGCCCTTCGGAAATAAGGTTTGACTGCCATATATTCTTAGAGATTTTCCTTGGATACAATGTTTAGCATAAGAAAGTAATGTGCATATTATTTTGGATGAACAAGTGAGTATTCCTTGTGGAATGTTTAATTGTAAAATGTATCCAATTTCTTCTACCGAAGGGGAAATAAAAGTGGGCCTTTAAAAGAAGAGTAATAGTACTAATCTTGTAAATACACATGATCATACAAATATGAATGAATCGTTGATCAACTAGTGAAGTAGTTCAAATAGAAGCAATGATTGTTAAAATAAATACACCAAACCTTCAATAAGATAAGTACCAAATTGATTGAAATAGTTCAATTTCCTTAGTATAGATGAAACAACATATATCACAAACATTCAAAGAGTATTCTTACAATATTTAAGAATTTAAGACATACACATGAAAGTGTGTTGGCTCAGTGAGCTTCAAGTATTAAGAAAAAGTTCCAAGATACATCAGTATAATGAACACCACTAGCTTAGAGCAACCACTTGCTCCTCCAAAATAACTATCTTTCTCTCTAATTCCTGGTAGGAGGAGCCAAGGTGAATGTCCTTTGTATGAGCTATGAGGGTGTATATATAACAGATGGGGTGACTATTCATCTCCCTTGTGACTCTTGGACTACCCTCATGAATATTTGACTTCTCTAGATGACTCTTGGACTTCCACTTTACATTAAATTTCTCACATACTGAAAATTACATAATCCACAAATGATTTGACAAATGATGACTCATATACATCTTGACATGACACATTGACAAGAAATAACATGGCATTGATGACATGGACTATATGATGATATTGCAATGTCAAGCCATTCTTGCTGTTATTGGCTTTGTGTCTTATTGAATGATGCTACATGTTCTTCTTATTCCTCCTCCATAAGGCTTGAAGATAGGTAGTCTTCACTATGATCTTGGTCTCCAACCGTTGTCACAATTTGGTTTCCCTTCTTCTTCTTGTTCAATGATAAACTTGTCTTTGCAGCTACATAGGTGTCCTCTAGTAGTGTCTCCTTCTTCATATCCTTCATCATCATCCTCTCATGACAAGATATAATACATGCAATTGGAATCCACTCATGACAAGACGACATCAATATGATAAACCCATAGTCTAACATGCTTCATGAAAATCATTGAATGAGCTGGAACCAGTTTTGGGTTGAGAGATTGGATTAGGGATTGCACAATTGTGTATTTAAATAGGTGAGGGGCTAGGAATGAGGCTTGGGACTACGCAATGCATAGTTGAGGAAGGCCATGGCAGAGTGACTATGCAGTTGAGGGTCTCAAGGAGGAAAGCTTAAGGCTTGAGGCTTGAGGTTTCCTACTGTGCAGTTATAGAGTAAAATAGGCTTAGGGAATGCACAATTGTGCATTTCAAGGGGTCAAGATGGAGGCTTGATGCTTTAGATTACATAGTGCATAGAAGAAGGTCACTGGGAGGTAGAGCTACATAATTATGGATCTCAAGGGTCAAGGTCGAGCACTAAGACTGTGTAGCGTGTAGTTCTGGAAGGCAGGATCTACGCATTGTGCAGTTCTAAGAGGAAATGTC
This sequence comes from Pinus taeda, assembly GCA_000404065.3. Taxonomy (NCBI): domain Eukaryota; kingdom Viridiplantae; phylum Streptophyta; class Pinopsida; order Pinales; family Pinaceae; genus Pinus; species Pinus taeda. The sequence continues at coordinate 46,405 of APFE030972039.1, forward strand.
CAAGATTGAGGGTTGAGACTATACAATGCGTAGTTTAGGAAAGTTGAGTAAGGTCAAGTTACTTAGGAAGGAAATTTTTTGGATTTGACTAAGTGTGGGATTAGTAAGGTCAAAGTGAACAAGTTCAAAACTTGAACATGGCCACACACTCATAAAAATTGACGACACAACATTGATCACTCAGAAGATAAGAACAACAAGATCCCCTCAATGCAACGATAATACAATAACTTTCCCCAAGTGTGACACTAAAGGTAAACTTTGCGACGACAGTGACGACACTTGTGGGACAATGCATAAAACTTTGGAGATGAGTGTAATACATATATAGATGATAAATAAGACTCATTATTACCAAATTTACCCCTTGAAACAAACCATAACGCCTCGTATATGATATGTGACAATTCCCATGCTAAAAGATTACACTTTAGTTTCCTTCAAAAAGGGACCAGAAAACTTAGATAAAACACATGAAGCAACTATGAATACTAGAAATGACAACATGCAAGGCCAAAGTAGGCTCTGAAATTTGGATGTAGGTAAAAATATTGAAGGTTGATGTATCAGTGACAACACTTGGTGACACACTTGAAGAACTCCAACTTCTCTATCTTGGTCTAATATTTTGTGCAGGGTCTAGTTTATTGGGAAGTATTGATTCATCGTGCATATTACTTTGGCTTCCCCACTTAAACCAATTATGGATGTAGTCCTCTTCCTCTATTTATCAATTAAACACAATCATAAGGCCAATCATATCACAATTTATCGATTAAGGAGAAGGGTAATGTAACTCCCAAGCTTAAGAAATTCAGAGTATGAGTTTTCATCTTTGGTGTTTCTCTACTACCAACAAGCCTAGATAGTACACTGACGAAGTCAGTACAAGAACACAAGAATTTCTTTGCTTCCAGTGAGCCTAAAAAGTACCCTAGTGAAGTTACTTGCTTCACCTCCTTGCATAATAAGCATTTCTCTTCTTTCACCATTTATTTATTTATTTTATATAGAACATGCTTCAACACTTATTTATTTCATAGGGTGGAAGAGGTATCTTGACTTATTGAGAGTAGAAGAGGTTGTTCCTTCAGATAAGTATATATAAAACGTCTGATATGAGTTCACTCATTAATATTTTCCCCTTGTCCTTCTCTACTTGACTGGATTAGTGTGAAAAACACCGAAACATAAAGAGTTGAGCATAGCAACAAGTATTGGGTGTGGAGCCTGATTGCCTTCCAGAGTGTTCAGAGGTTTTTGTTTCATCTGTGTTGGATCCCTGTACCTAAAAGGGAGGCAACAACAACCATTTGATTGTTGTTAAGGGGGTCCGGGGGGGAAATGACGATTTTATGAGCCCCCCTTGGTGGGGGTAGCATCCCCGAAGATAAAAATAGATGAAAATCTTCCTTGTAGAATATTGTAATTTCGTAGTCAATCTGGGCCGTTCATTAGGTGGATGATCTAACAGTATAAATTATGTTAATTTATGGTTTTTTTCCCTAGAAGGAAACCCTTAGTTTATATTAGGGAATTATATTGCGATTGTGTATTATTATTATTATTATTATTCTAAGCGAGAAAGAGAGAGGAGATTGTGTGAGAGTGAAGAGGAAATTAAAATAGATATGTTGTAGATTGTATCCCTTCATTTTGCCAAATAATATAAAAAGGAATGATTGGTTGTTTCTTCATGGGCATAGCCCAAATTAGGTGAACCACATATATATGTGTTTCTCTTGTTTTATGCGTTTTTGTGTTTGTGTTTCCACAATATTTTATGTGTTCCATTGCTCCATTAATAAATTTCTAAAAAATTGTATCAGAGCCAAAGGTCTATTTGGATGATAAACTCACAAGAGAGAAGGGTTCTTGGTTTGCGTGGGAGAAATGGCAGAAGATGGTAGGTTTAGGGTTGAAAAATACAACAACCAAAACTACCAGCTGTGGAAGATGTAGATGGAAGATTATATGTATCTATAATATATTTACCTACCATTGAGAAGAAAATCAAAGAAGGCGATAAGTATGATAGATGAAGAATGAGATTTTCTCAACATAAAGGCACTAGGAATAATACGATTGTGTCTAGCAACATTGGTGGCATTCAACAATTCAAAAGGAAATGAAAACAAAAGGTTTAATGATGGAATTGGCCAAACCATATGAAAAACCCTCAGCCTTAAATAAGGTATTTCTTATGAATCGTCTATTTAATATGGAGATGTCAAAATGTGTATCTGTTGTTGATCATTTAAATGAATTTAATACGATTATGAGTCAGTTAAGTTATGTAGGGGTAAATTTTGATGATGAAGTTATGACTCTGTTGTTTCTTTGCTCATTTCTAGAAAGTTGGAATGGCTTAGTTATGGCTATCAGTAACTCTATCTCTGGATCTAGCACTTTAAAGTTTGATGATGTTATTGGTGCTATAATTAACAAGGAAATGTGATGGGAAAGCTCAGGTGAGACAATAGGTAAAACTTTGACTACAAAGACTAGATGAAGAAAAATAGAGAGAGGAAAGAGCCTAGGACATCGAAGTAAGTCAAGGAAAGGCATATGAAAATCTAGATCGGGGATAATGTGTTGGAAATGTGGGAAGAAAGGACACCTGAAGAATGACTACAGAGTCTTGGACGAGAAAGGAAGGAGATGGACAACAAGAGAACAATCATGAAGTGAATGTGACCTGTGATGTGTTGCAAGATGCTTTGATTCTTTCATTAGAGAATATGATTGATATTTGGGTGGTAGATTCAGGGGCTTCATTCCATGCCACACCTGGTAGGAAACATTTTTATGACTATGTTCAAGGAGATTTTGAACATATTTGTTTTGGTGATGATAAACCTTGTAAAATCATTGGAATGGGTAAGGTTTTATAAAGCAATAGAATGGAAACCAATGTGTATTAAAGGAGGTAAGGCATGTTCCATATCTAAAAAGAAATCTAATTTCAATAGGGAAATTGGGAGGAGAAAGTTGTGTAACTACTTTTACAGACAAAACTTGGAAGGTCACTAAAGGAGCCCTAATAATAGAAAAATGAGAAAATGTTGGTACATTTTATTTATGCAATGGTATTTTTAATTATGTTCATGCTTTAACCTCCACCAAAGCAGATATGACACTCTAGTAGCATTGGATGAGGCACATGAGTGAGAAGGGGATGCATATTCTTCACTCAAGAAATATGTTGCTAGGTTTGAAGCATGTTGATTTGGAGTTCTATGAAAATTGTGTTTATGGAAAAAGAGAGTAATATTTATCAGAGTTGGGAAGGAAAAGAAGAGAAAAAAATTATAGCTTGTGCATACAACCATATGGGGACTTGCTTAGGTATCATCTCTTGGTGGCTCTCGCTATTATGTTACTTTTATTGATGATGAAACTAGGAAAACCTGGATTTATTGTATTCGAAATAAATTTGATGTATTTGATACTTTCAAGAAATGGAAAGATTTGGTTGAGAAGAGACATGAAAGAAGTTGAAGTGTCTTAGATCAGACAATGGAGGAAAATAATGCAACAAAAAGTTTGAAAACTACTATTTAGATAAAGGACTTCATAGAGAGAAGATAGTTCCCGGAACACCACATGAAAATAGTGTGTGAGAAAGGATGAAAATGGAAATCATGGAGCATGCAAGGTGCATGAGATTGCATGCAGGATTGCCCTTACAGTTTTGGGCAGGTACTATAGATATTGTTGTTTATCTAATAAGAATAGGGCCTTCAAGTTCCTTGGATGGCGGTATTCATAAGGAGGCATGGACAAGTAAAAAGGTATATTGTTTTTTTAAAGACTTTCAGTTGTGAAGCATTTGTCCACATTAATAAAGAAAATAGAATAAAGCTTGAGGAAAAATCAAAGAAATGTACCTTTATTGGATATGGTGTTAATGATTTTGGTTATTGCTTATATGATTATGAAATCACAAAATCATTAGGATAAAAGATGTTATATTCAATGAAAAGGTCCAGTATAAGGATAAGTGGTGGGCTCCAGTATTGAAGCAATAATGCTACAACTCCTGGGACTCCCTTCTTTACTTTTATCAACCCGGTTGTTCGTAACAAACTTGGAATTGACGATGCTGTATGCAAAAGTACTAGCTCTTGTCGCAGCTGTCACTTGGTCAGCTGGCACAAGTCTGCTAGGAGCTTAAGCCAACTTCTATGAGCTCTTAGAAGAAGCTTTTTAATTTATGGATGAAAGCTAACTCGAAGAAAGCTAATCTATTTGCGAAAAGAGATTGAAAAACTGAAGGAAAGCACAAACCCTAGCAAACCCTAATTCTACCAGCCAGTCCTACTGATGTAAAGATGACAATGCAAATTACTGAAAGAGATGCCATTACTTATGAGAAAGTAAAATACATGTGTCTAGACTATCTTTATCCTAATAAAACATCTTTTTGAATTTTTGATTAAGTTGTCAGTTTCATCATGCATATGCTTTCACTGTTCTTTACTATGCAGGGGTGGATCAAGGAGGAGGAATGCTTGGAAAAGGTTGGGAAGGTTCAGAGAGGGTCTAAGTAGTCCCCAACACCCCTCCATAGAGTTTCAAAAAGTTTGGCTATCAAGAACCTCATTTGTGAGCTTCTACAAGAAGTCTGCAGGGGTTCTACAGGATGTTCAGAGATTTCTACAGGATGTTTAGAAATTTCTACAAGATGTTTAAAAAGTGGATTTTAGAGGATGGGTGAGTGAGGGAAGATGCATGAATGGATAGGGAGGTAGGATAGGGACCTGGAGTGACCCAGGGACTGGTGGATGGAGTGGTGAGAGGGTGTAGAAGGCTGACTTGGCTTAAAGAGGCTGAGACAATGATTGAGCAAGAAGGTAGGGTTACGTGGGCAAAAAGATAGATGAGAGATGAGGAACCTAGCTAGGAGATGGTACAAGTGGCTCTAAGGAAGCTTAGGTGGATGAAAGAGTGGTAGAGATTCCCTGCACGGTGTACATTCAACCGAATCAACAAAGTCTTGCAAATAATCAAAATCCTAGCTAATTTAGTCTAACTATCAATAACATGAATGGAAAACAGCTCTATTTGGAAAGAAAACCATGTACATCAACTATGCAAAGAAACATTTAGAGATCTAAACCCATAACTAATTTCTGCAAATGAAAACAATACACTAAGGATTGCATGGTCAAGCAAACTAGTGTTTTTGTTGGGACAACACTGTTTCTTCAATTCCAACCCCTGATCCAATAAGGATGAGGTGAAACCAAGAGTGTTGTTGTCCCTTTTCTTGGAGATTTTTCTGTTATTATCCTACCAATCTATTTTAAACGCCTAAAGCAATTCTATTCATAAACAATGATCTATCTAATCAACACAACTAAATTTGCCTAATAGAAATACATTTCAAATGCATAAAAGGAAAACAACGATGCATAAAGGAAAAGTAACAGTACAAAAAGGAAGCCCTAGGCTCTCAGGTTGGGCCCAACCCTGAGAGCTATGGCTCCTATAGAAAACTCAGAGTTGATATAAAATCGGACTTCTTCTCATTATCAAAAAAGAGTCATAAGAGTTATGCCAAAAATGGCTATAAGAGAGAAAAGTAAAGCTAACATCACTATAGTGCAAAATATGCAATGGTTTCAAAAGTCCCTTACGAAGGCTGGGGCCTCAACATTATCCATCACGAGGGCCCTAGCTAGCCTCCTAAATCTATGGGACTCGGCTGTCCAAACTACGAGTTAGACAGTCCCTTCCAAAATCTGCTTCGTTGCCTTTTAGATCTGGTTTTGGTGGCCTTTGGATCTCGGAGTTGGGGGTGAAGATCCCGAGGAAGGGTTATTTAATGCCATAGACAACCCCCCTATGAATCCTCACCTCAGG
>APFE030972043.1:0-12193 GCA_000404065.3 Pinus taeda
TTCTATGGAGCATTTTTGTATATTGCAACTATTTCTTTGCATTGGAGAAGTCATATTGGATCAATAAAGAATTGTTCATGCACTTTGTCTTGTAAGTAAGCCTTGTATTTGATAAATATTTGATCTTATGTCTAATGTATGGAATGAATTAATTATCTAGGGTTTTTCTAATGTGCCTTTATTTGTTGAAGTTCAATTGTATAGATTCTAGATAACATCATTGTATGCATTACTCATGTAAGAATTTTGAATGGCAATCCCCTTGGTGAACCTTTGTAATAGCTCTCCTAAGTGACCTTGATTCCTCACAAAGATAATAGTTAGGGTTTGGTGCTAGGGCATCAAAATATCCTTACTTCATAGCAAGATTTAGCCAATCTCTCACATTCATAGACTCCATCATCCCAAGGACTAGGCATTGGCTTTGTCAAATTGGTGATCACACACAAATTCATCCCCAAACTAGATTTTCACTCTCTTTTATATTTCGACCCTCTTAGGGATAAGCCGTTTATCTAGGGCTTGGTGCAAATTGGTTTAGGAGGAGGATTTTGGATTGTGGAGAGATTCAACATTAAGGGGAGATTTGATTGCCTCAAAATCATCTTCTTTTAGTGGCCAATATTTCCATTTCAAGACCTAATTCTCTTGCCCTAGGTAAATTTGCCCTAGGAAAACCCTAGTTGCTATAAAGCTTCAACTTGAGGGTTTATTGAAGCTTTCTTAGACTATTTTCTTGCTAATATTCATGGATTGGAAACCTTGTCTTGGCCCATTTGATCCTAGGATATCCCATTTGGCTTGTTATCTCTCAATCCTTAGGTCAATTGTGCCCTAATTTGGTCTTACTAGAGGATGCAAGTTGCCTCTCTTTCCGTGATTGAGCCTAGTACTTAAGAAGAGCCATCCTTTATAAGCCTTAATGTCAACTTGAACCTTGAACTTAGCATCTCTCATAGATGATCTGTATAACGGGAAACCTCACATTGGTGAGAGTCCATAAAGAGCAGTGGGTAGTGGTTGTGGTGATAGTGGGCCACACTGCTTGCCTTGTAGGATACCCCTCTATAAGACCTGCTAAATTTTGAGGCAACATGACTCTTGCTGAAAATCACCATTAGTAGAGGTAGTAAATGATGTTTTTGAAGCCATCGAAATCACAAAACAACACCCTCAATTGTGGTCCTACAGAATAAAGAAAGTGTATGGTAGAAAACCCTAGAAAACCATGAAACACAAACAATAGGCCTCCAAGATGGAAACAAAATCTCAATTAAAAAAGCATAAAAATACAAGACAAAATTGGACAAGGGAACCTACAAAGGGAGGAAGAGCTCCTAAGAAGAGTTAAGGGCTCAAAGAGAAGAAAAGAAACACACAAAATGTTTATAAAAATAGAAAGTGAAGTGTGCAAACATGAAGATTCGTGAGACTTGGAAATAACACTATTATTTGGGTAGAGTGATGAGTTTAGCAAGAAGTGGACATAACCAACTCACTATTATGTCTTGATTTTGAACTAGCAAATTGTTGCAGAATAATGAGAGAAACTTGCGAATGGAGTGTTCCATGGATTTGAAAACATTAAAGGAAACAAACAATGGGAATTTCCAAACCAAAAAGGCTAGGCCATAGAGAAAATGACAAGGATTTGACTCCCAAAAGAAGAAAAAGACAAACAAGCCCCACCATGGAGAGAATTTGTTGACCAATGTCAATGCTAAACAAAGGCAACATGCCTTCACTAGACTAATTTAATAAAATGGATGTGCCCAAAAATTAAACTAGGTAACCGGAGTCAACACTCTTGGTTAGCATTACATGGTGCCATCTGATAAAGGTCCATGGTGAGAGTAGTAATGGAATGAATACCGATTTGATGATTTGATGTGATAATATAACCTTGATAAGGGTCAACTATAGAGGAGGAGGCCTATTAACTAGATGAAATTGAGTGTGCAAAAAGAGATGGCAACTGAAGAATGAAAAATCATGCAAGATCTAAGCACCTACAAAAAATCATCATAGGATAGAGTAACATGAAAGTTCAAGTTATTTGTGCCACGTTTTCCCCGCAAATTCCCTATATATTGAAGGCATAGTTGCTACCACTAATGAACCAAACTATTGTTAGTTTTTGTAGCATCAGATGTGTTCTAGCCACAAAATTTGATGGAGAGGCTAGAATACATGAGATCTCCAAAACCCAAAAATCGTTTTTGGAAATTCCACCTAGAAATGACTTAATTAGTTTATTAACCAATTTTTAAATATTTCCTTAGTCTAAACTTAGGGAATATGGTAATCAGTATTAATTAAGTCAAGGGATAATCATCTAGAAACTCATACGGGTCGATCCAAAGATGATCCTAGCCATCGATTATGTTTTAATCTTGGCCATTGGTGCTCCAACAGAGGATTATAAGAGGAGGTCGATGTGGTAATGGAGAGAACACGAGCAGTTTGATTTCTTGCAAATCGATTTCCAGAGTAGCAGTAGTCACTTCTCGGATAGAGCTAGAGATCGAAGTAGTGTGAGGGGCAGACAGAGTGAGGTTGGAGGAAGTATTCTAGCTCCAGTGAGTGCATTTATAGAGAGGCAGAAGGGCCACAGAGAAGCTGACGCAGTTGCGCAGTAGATTTTAGAGGCAAGTTCGATTTGCTAAGAGGGAAAGACGTCTTCAGTTCCAGAGGCCGAGAAGGAGTCCCAAAGTGTTGGAGAAGTATTTTTCCAGGCAGCAGAGGGCAGGACGACTTCATCAAAGACCAGTCAGAGGCTTGACGCCAAGTAGACTGCGCAAAGGGTCAAAGGGCTGAGTTTTTGAAGGCAAGTTGTGTCAGGGTTTGCCTGTGGGATGAGGAAATTCCTCACTATATTTTTTCCATTATATTTCTTTGTAAGATTTCCATATTTAGGCATCCATTTGTACTCAAATTTTCTCACTGCTGCATAATAATAAAACCCTCAGCTATTGTACTGATTTTCCCAAGTTGGGTTTTTCCAGGGACATTTGTCCAAAAATTATTGTGTTATATTTTATGTGTGTGTTAACATTTCTCAGCTTCCAACGTTTACTTTTTTTGCAGAATTTTATTTGTGAAGGTTGCAGTGTGTTTATTTCAATATTTGTCATAGCGAATAAATTGTTAATTAATTAACAATTAGGAGAAATAATACTAGTTGCTGCAATAGGATAGGAGTGTAGGAATTTTCACATGGTATCAGAGTGCAATTGGTCAGTTGGAGAGCTTAGAAACAAAGGAAAGGAATTTCGCTGCTCAGCAAGAGCAGCAGGCTGAAATTCCCAAGGGCAGTGCAATCTTTTATCAGGAGGCCAAATTGCTTGAGGAGGTTCATTTTTTTTTTAGTAAGGGGTAGAAAAATTCGATCCTTCCAGATCAAGTAATTCCAAACGCAGAGGGAGCAGATCAGTGCTTTCATTGGGCAAATCTCTAGCTGGACGTAGGGGTTTTGCAGTAGTACGCTGAACCAAAACCAATTGATCGAGGTGGAAGAGAGAAGAGAACACACAGGGAAATTTTTCTTCAAGGAACTTCTAGTTTCAAGAAGTTCGATTTTCCTTGTGGATTGGTAGTAGCTGTGAGCAGATCTTCTCACTCCAGAGGGGAGTGTGAGTAGTAGAGCAGCAGTCGAGCAGAAGGAAAGAGGAAGTTTTCAACAGTTCATTGAGATGGCCACTGTTGGGCTTCGTGATCAAGATAGGTTGGATGGAGCTTCCAACTACATCATCTAGCAGGCAAGGATGTCTTCCTTCTAGATGAATATGGCCTAAAAGCCTACATTAATGTAGTGGTGATTCCCTAGGATGCAGATTAGTAGAAAGAACACAAGAAAGAGATGGTGCAAGTGAAGCGGTTGATCCTAGATGGAGTCCGCGATCATATAGTCTCACATATAGCTGGCAAAGTTACTACCAAACAAATGTGGGATGCTCTCTCTGCCCTTTAACAAGGAACTTCCAAGCAGCGGAAGATGTTTCTTGAGGAGAAGCTAGGATGCATCTGGATCCAAAAGGGAGAAGGCATAGATCCATTCCTCCTTACCAGGATTCAGGGAGTCCGAGACCAACGGTCAGTTGTTGGGGGGCAATGCCTCAATCTAGAGAGCTTGTGCGATTGCCACTCAATACCATCTCAAAGGATTAGAAAGTTTTTTTCCAAAGCATATTGGGCAAAGATATGATACCATAATGGGATAGAATGTGGGCCAATTTGCAGCAGGAGGAGTTAAGCGAACTCTGTTAAAAAGCTCCATCAATGCAACAGCAACAAATCGAAGATGGTGAAGGAGCAGGAAAATGTGGCGCTCGCATCTAAGGGTCCTAGTCAGGGGCAAGGGGAGCAGAGGAAGAAGAAGAAGGACTTGTCAAAGGTTAAATGCTTCAAATGTGGCGAGCTTGGTCACTACAGTACCCAATGTCCTCTCAGAAAGAAGGACAAGGAGGAGAAGCTGGACCAGCAGGCAACTTTAGTAGAAATCGATAGGCTTTCTTCCAAGCTGGAGGAAGACTTCGCTATGTTTGTCAATATACCTCCAGGAGCGAGGTCAAGTGACTTGGTGTTGTAGCCCCAGAGTGTTGTAGTTGGGCAGGATCCTTGAGTCCACCTCATGGATCAGTACCTAGCTATGGGGGCCCATAGTATTCAATAGCAAGATGGATTAGTGGTAGTTGATGCAGTCAGTACCAGAGTGACAGTTGTAGAGTAGAAGCAATCAGATTCTAGGGAGCGCAGTGCTGTTGGCACAATGCAGAGTCAGCAGCAGCGCAAATGCTTCAGTGACAATGTAGATGCTAATAGCAGTCAGAGACTCGGGAGACAAATGCATCATACTAATCACAGTTGATTCAGTATTTTGGATGCTTTTCAGTTGTAGCAACAACATATGAGAGGGCGTTGCAATGTAGATGTAGTGTTGGCAACAATATGGCAGTGTCAGCACCAGCACAAATGCAGCATATATTAAAGTTGCGCAATGGTTGGTGTGTAATATGGTCAAACATCAACAGCGTGACAAAAGATGATGTAGAGACAGGGTGTTGTGGCAGGGAGTGCAACACTAGAAAACATTCTTCGCTAAGAGGGAGTGTTAATTTTTGTAGCATCGGACGTGTTCTAACCACGAAATTTGGTGAAGAGGCTAGAATAAATGAGATCTCCAAAACCCATAAATCGTTTCTGGAAATTCCGCCTAGAAATTACTTAATTATATTATTAACTAGTTTTTAAATATTTCCTAAGTCTAAACTTAGGGAATATGGTTAATTAATCAATATTAATTAAGTCAAGGCGAGAATCATCTAGAAACTCACACGAATTGATCTAGAGACGATCCTAGCCATCGATTATGTTTTAATATTGGTCGTTGGTGCTCCAACAAAGGAATATAAGAGGAGGTCGATGTGGTGATGGAGAGAACACTTGAGCAGATCGATTTCCAGAGTAGTAGCAGTCAGTTGTCGGAGAGAGCTAGAGATCGGAGCAGTGCAAGAGGGGCAGAGACAGTGAGGCTAGAGGAGGTATGCTAAATCCAAGAAGTGCTTTTGCAGAGAGGTAGAAGGGCCACAAAGAACCTGACGTGGCTGTGCAATAGTTTCTAGAGGCAAGTTCGATTTGTTGAGAGGAAAAGACGCTTCAGTTCCAGAGGCCGAGAAGGAGTCCCATAGTGCCAGAGAAGCATTTTCCAGCCAACAGAGGAAAGAACGGCTTCATCGGAGACCATTCTAAGGCTTAACGTCAAGTAGACTACGCAAAGGCTAACACAGAGGGTCAAAGGGCCGAGTTTCTGAAGGCAAGTTGTGTTGGTGTTTGCCTGTGGGGTGAGGAAATTCCTCACTATATTTTTGGCAGTATACTTCTTTGTAGGATTTCCACATTTCAACATCCAGTTGTACTCAGAATTTCTCACCACTGCATAATAATAAAATCCTCAACCACTGCACCGATTTTCCCAAGTTGGGTTTTTTTTGGGGACTTTTGTCCAAAAACAATTTTGTTATATTTTATGTGTGTGTGTGCTACCATTTCTAAGCTTCCAGTGTTTTACTTTTCCGCATAATTTTATTTGTGAAGTTTGTAGTGTGTTTATTTCAATATTTGTCATAGCAGATAAATTGTTAATTAATTAACAATTAGGAGAAATAATACCATTTGCTGCAATAGGATTCCAGTGTAGGAATTTTCACAATTATTTGACTCTTCACCTTTAGAATGTTCATGCAATGACATAATGATAAAGGACAAGAAGAATTGGTACAATTAGAAGACACATGGAGAAGGGGCAAGCCTTGCTTTTTACCACCAACTAATAAACTAGTCCTATGGGATAACATCAACAAGTGTCTAGAAAAATCCTATTAGGAAAAGCAGACAAGCGATTGAGATGACAAGAGTCAAAGGTAGGTTGAAAGGCCAAGAAGGTTTTTGAGAGGCCAAAAGAAGGCCCAAAAATCCAAAGGAAGGTTCAAAGGCTAAAAGGGGAGTTTAAGAAATCAAAAAGGGTGGTCAAGAGGCCAAAATGGAAATGGTGATGCCAAAAGGGAGGAAAAAATGTGGGAGTTTGAGTAGAAAGAGAGTCAAGATGTGAAAATGGAAATAGAGAAGTCGAAGTGAACAAGGGGGGAGAACCAAGCCCCCAAATTTCTCCAAGCAAACATTTGAGAAGAGTACGAAAGTACACATCACAAAAAAGATAGCAGAGCAAAATAGGGGCAAAAAAACTTGCCCCCAAGCACCCCTCAAGGCACTACAAATGAATACAAGAAGCAACAAGATAGCTTAGGGTATGAAAAGTAAGAGGGATCATATCCTTAAGACATGGAGGGTGAGAAGTGTCAATGGTGACAGAGAACAATGGAGTAAAGTAAGGCTTGGCACACATAGACCATGGACACGCTGTCAACTACAAAGGACACTGAATCATGGATAAGGACAAGACATGAAATCGCAATCGACAATGCTATGAGTGCGATGGTTTACATTAGTTGCAACAAAAAAGCAAGTTGTTGGCAAAGGCTACATCAATTGTAAGGGAAGAGCATACAAATTAGTGATGTAAACAAGATTAGGAGATAGGGCATATAATGGCTTAGAAACAAAGGATACTTGGGGTGGGGAACATCAGCAAGTTATGAAAGCAAGTAACCTATTTCAAGAAAACGAAAACCAAAAGGAGAAACCCAATAGAGGGGAGAATGAGTGGATAATAGCAACTTGGAAAATACTGTTAAACAAGATCCCAGGATATTAACAATGAAAAGAAGGTATTGTTTAAATTTACTCAAAAATCAAATTTGTGGAGGGGCTTTTAGTCAATAATTAGAGGTGATAGACCACATATAATAAGAGGATCACCTATCTAATTTGTTGGTCATCACATTTGTGGATTTCATCCTCTTTAGAAGAGACTTGACTTGCTTGTTGTACTTCTCTACTTGTGGAGATGTGATCTTATGTGGATTTTGTCTTTGGAGACTAGTTTTTGTTGTGAAGACATCATAATGGGATTGAAATAAGGCATGTTCTTGGATAAATTGTGAGTATTTTGTTGAATATCTTTCATGGTTTTCCATGTAGTGGAATATTACTAGGGTTTTTATTTCCCTTGTCTAAATACATATGTTTATAAATTTCTTGGTAATTATTGCATGATGATGAGAGTTGTTGGAATATTGTGTGAGATTATTGAGGTGTCTGACGTTTCGAGTGAACACTTCACCCATCTTTAGGGACAATAAGCTTAGAACGATACGAAGATTGTTAGACTACGAATAAATAGAGAAAGGAAATGATTGTTAGGAAAGGAAAAGACTAAGAACTATGAAGATTTAAATTATTATAATAACAATTTAATAATAATTATTTATTTTGGAAGGAAATGACCGTTAGGATGAGAATAAGAACGTTGAGGTCATTATATTTTATAAAGTAAATATTAACTATTGAAGGGAAAAAAAAGGAAAAGCTAGCTTAAATAAAATTAATTAATTAGGATTGATTAAAAGAGAATAAACTAAATTAATTAAATAAGATTAATGAGATTCATTAAAAGAATGGAAGGTTAAATTATTGAGAATAAAATAATAAATTAATAAATTTGGTTAAATTGATATAAATAGGAGGGGGTTGTTTAAATTAAATTATTAAGAAGAAAAATATTAATTTATTATATTGAAGTGTTAGGTTAAGTAGGGATAAGATTCAAACAAATGACAGAAAAATAAAATTAAAAATAAAACAAAATAAAATTAGGATTGATGAATTATAGAAAAAGCATTTAATTAGGAAGGGACTAAAATTGAAATAGAAATTAATTAGATTGGAGAAGAATCAAGACAGATTTAAAGTAAATAAACGAGAAAGATTAATAAAGACGTTAAAGGGGGGTAATGAGAAGAGTGATATAATGAATTTAAAGGATTTAAAGGATTTAAATACAAAAAGGAAGGGGGGTTGAAAATAAGGATATTAAACATTAAACTAGGATTCAAGGGATGCTAAAACTTAAAATAGAATAAGCCAGCAATAAATTATTAGATTAGAGTATTATAATAGTAGTTATAATTAGGATTAATTTTAATTGGAATTAGATTATAAAATTATAAAATTAGAACATAAAACTATATATTATATTTGATTAGAAATATATTGAGTTAAAGTGAGAGTAAGATTTTAAATGAGGGGGAACAGAGCAATTAACCCCCCACTATGCCCCCTTCCCCCCACCCCAACCTTCTACTATTTATATCAGTTTAACCAAATTTATTAATTTATTCTCAATAATTTATCCTTCAATTCTTTTAATCAATCTTATTAATCTTATATAATTCATTTATTTAATTTATTCTCTTTCAATCAATCCTAATTAATTAATTTCATTCATTTATTAATTTTATTTAAGCTTACTTTTCCTTCTTTCCCTTCCATAGTTAATATTTACTTTATAAAATATAATAACCTCAACGTTCTCATTCTCATCCTAATAGTCATTTCCTTTCAAATTCAATAATTATTATTAAATTGTTATTATAATAATTCAAATCTCCATTGTTCTCAATTTTTTCCTTTCCTAACAGGGATTTCCTTTCTCTATTTATTCGACGTCTAGCACTCTTTGTATCATTCTAAGCTTATTGTCCATGAAGATGGGTGAAGTGTTCACCTGAAACATCGGACACCTCAATAATCTCACACAATATTCCAGAAGCTCTCATCATCATATTGCTAACTATGAAAATCAACATGCTAGATTATTGCATGCTTAATATTTTATCCTTGAACTCCCTAGAAAACCCCCTAGAGTGCCTTTTTCTAGTGAATTTCTCCCCTTGTTAAATGATAGCTAGGGTTAGCAAGTGAAAACTAGGGTTTTCCCCCTTACTCCCTTTAAAGATTTGAAATTTCCATGGTTAAAGTCCCCAAGACTCCATCACCCAAGTAGGGAAAAGGCATTGGCATCCCTCTTGATGACCAAAACCTCTAAAAAATCATCTTGCACCTCTCCTTTTCCTCTTTTCGTCCCTTCAAGGCAAGCCACTAGGACTAGGTCAAGCGCCAAACTCAACTAGGTCTTGATCTAAGACAATGTTGGAGCTAATTTGGCTAGTTTCCACCTTGTTTGACCTTGCTAACTCAAAATATAGACTCACCTTTGGTGGAAATTGCTTAATTAGCAATGACATCGTCAACACTAGGCAATTTAGGTCTCTTAAAACCCAATTTCAACATAAAGGCTTCAACTTAGGGCTATTTGAAGGTTTGTCACTTTATTTGTCAATCATATCTTTATATGCAAACATTTCCTTTGTGCTTGTATGCCTAGTTGTACCACTGTTGAATTACATCTTGAAACCCTAGGCTCCAAGCATTATTTCCTAGGCTTCTTCATAGATACGCTACTCCTCTATACAAAGAATTGTGCTTGGTTCCGAGTGATAAGTACCTTGATCAAGTCTCTTAAACATCACCTTAATCCTATCAAGATGGAATACCTTTAGGTGATCTATATTGAGAATCTTTTCATGTGGTGAAATTCCACTAAAGAACAAGAGGTGAAATTCTAAGGTGGCAATGGCAGCCACCTCATTTTTGCATTAGGGTCATGTGAGGCCTCTCACAAGGCCTACTAGATTTTGAGGCAACATAGACTTTGGAGTTTCTTTTTCATAGTGATTCTACTATTTTCAAAGGCAACTTTGTGATTAATTCAAGGTTTCTACAAGGCTATCAAAATCAATCCATTTGGAGGGAAATCTTGTCACTTGGAGAGAGACATCTAGGATTTATCTCTCATTTTTACTTTATTGGTGTGAGGTAAGGATTAAAACTCCTTGTTGGGCCATATCTAAGTTAACTCAACAAGGGTTTATTTTTATTTCATTTCATAGTTAATCATATGGTTGAAGGCTTTCCCCTTTAGAGGGAACCCTTCTAGTAAGGCTTAATTTCATATCTTGTCTAGATTAGACAAAGAGGTAATTTTAAGTTTTAACTTACAGGGTTCAAACTCTTTGCCCTAATCCACAAGCATTGGATAACCAACTTTTAGTGTAGGAAAGGCACATAAGCCCTAATCCAACAACCAACCATTTTTACAAAATTCTTGCTCTTGTCTCTTGTTTATTTATACTATTGAAAAACTCTAAAATAGAAAAAATTAGAAAAATATAACCATCAAAAATTAAAGTGAAATGTGGAATATCTTTCATTTATTGTATGTTATGAAAATAACTCACAAAAAGATAAAAAAGATAGATCAACGACTTAAAATCAGCCTCTTTGAGGGGGCAACCTCCTTTACATTACACAAATGAACAATTCTTGGATGATACAAATGACAAGACCTCGTTTCTATATAGGAGTCTGAGGGCTCATAATATAATCAAAGCCGACATAATAATAATAATGTAAGGGCACAACAATAACAATAGTGGGCTTCTATGGGGCACAATAATAACAACATGGGACTACATGGACACGACAATATAATAAGGGGGTTGCACTAATAACAATAAGGGGTTACACTAGTAGTATAAGGACCTAACATGCCCCTCTCCTTCAAAAATTGTTGTCCTCAACACTTGAGTAGTTCTGGATGCTTTTGTATAAAATTTTCATTCTCCCATGTGGAATCTTCACCCGGTAAGTTCTTCCACTTGATGAGATACTCTGAAATTGATCGATTTCCTAACTGTCGGTTTCTTGTTTCCGTCGCTGGTTCAGGGTCCAATATTATTTTTCCTTTCTCGTCAAGTTCTGACAATATTGTTTGAATTGGGAGCTTATCACCTATAACCTTCTTTAAGCATGAAACATGGAAAATTGGGGGCACTCTGGAAGATGCAAGAAGCTCCAATTTGTATGCCATAGTACCAATATTTTGCAGCACTTTGTAAGGACCATAGTACTTTAGTGGTAGTTTATTATCCTTCTTAGCTTGCTTGAGGGACATTTGTTCGTATGGTTGCATTCGTAAAAATACTCAGTCGCCTATATAAAAAATTCTTTCGCTGCGATGTTGATCTGCCTGTTATTTCATTCGATTCTGCGTGAAAGTGAGGTTATCCTTTTTCTTCTTGATATGTTCTTCTATCTTGAGAGTTTGAGGAGTGGTAATTCCTGCCAATGCATTACAAGATATGGTCGGATTCATTTCTTCTTTCTCTGAGGTTGGTTCCTGGTGTATATGCTCTTTTTTTGACGTTTCGTGATCTTTTTCTTCCTCCTCCACAATCAATTTAAAATAATTTCTTCTCAACACACTTATGATCTTTAGTGTATTTGCTATCACAACTATAACAAAGGTCATTTTCTCATTTTTCTTCCAATTGTTGTGGTGTCAACCTTGTAGGTTGTGGAAGGCTAGGAGCAACAACACTTCCATCTTTATAATTGTGAGTGGTAGGATTTCTTGTTGCCATAATTTTGCTTTCAATTTTTCTTTCCAACCTGAATGCCTTCTCCAATGAATCAGATTCCCAAAGACAAACCTCATGTTAAATGTTATCCTTTAAGGTCCCTATGAAAACATCAATCCTCTGCTTCTCTGGAATATCATTTACCCTTAAATTCAATTTTTGGAAGTCTTCAATGTGCTTTGCCATTGAACCATTTTGTTTGAGATTTATCAATTGGCTAAAGAGGGTATTTCTCTTTGTATCATCATAATGTGCTA
>APFE030972091.1:0-13891 GCA_000404065.3 Pinus taeda
CAGCACAAGTGTAGGTACAGGACCGAGGCAAGAGGCCAATGCAGGATGAGGGGCCTTTAGGTGAGCGAGAGACTGAATTCATTCTCATTCAGGATGATGATACTGACATGGGCTCGCAAACTACACATCTTAGAGAGATCATTCAGGAGCAACAGATAGAGATCAACGCCTTATCCCTCAACTTGGAGAGGGCTAAGTGGATCATCAAAAACTTAGAGCAAAGGAACAAACAGCTTGAAGATCAGCAAGAAATCATGGAGTTGCAAAATATCCTTGAGAATCGCCAAGCTGCCCAAAGGAGAAGGATTGAGTTCACTACATTGGAAAAAGTGATTAATGATGATCGAGAGTCTTGGCTCGAGAGAATCAACATTCACCTAGAAAGACTATTGGAAAAGGCCGATAAGGACAAAGCATTGTTGAGGCACATGGTTTTCCATTACAGGGTACAAAATATGAGTTCCAAGGCGCGAATAAGAAATTAGAAGGAAAAATTGAAGAAGGAAACAAAAAAGAAAAAGAGGAAAAAAGAGCATGATTGTCTTCAGATCTTGGCCGAAGCTTCTTTGGCTGAGCATGGAACTTGATGAGGCACTTTCAGCCCAAATTTCAAGGGATTTGGAGAAAATGTTGTCAATTTTGAATTTTTGGCTTTAAAAACAGGTTTTTCAGTCCTACGCGTAGCGCCACCTGGCGCGCGCTTATAATTGGGAGATCTTCTGGAGGAAAACTTTATATTTCTGGGTTTGTTATGGAAAGTTACGTATGCTCATGGATTACCTAAGGATTTCATCAAGTTCTGGGTTGCCTAAAGGGTCAAAAACACCTTGAAAATCACCTCACTGCCCCTATTTTAGCACACAGGAAGCAGTCTTGGGAGATTGTAGTGTTGGACGGGTAAATGACATCCAAATCTAGAAATTCCACTTGGGTTGGAAAGTGTACAGGCAGGATTTTCCAAAAATCACACTTGGTCTGAATTTGGACTTCAGGAAGTGCCTCAAAATTAGCTCCAAATTGGCATGATGCACACAGTTTGTGGCGTGGCGCATAGAGGATTTTTGCCCAATTTTCACCTTCCAGCTCAGAAATTCGACCAGTTTGACTAGTTTTTCTTCTTGATGTAATTTTTGATCTATCTTTATTTAATTGGATACACATGATGTAATTTTGGCACTTATTTACTAGTTCTAGAAGATTCATTCACTAACAAGTGAAAATTTAATGAATGAATCAGTTTCCTAACATATAGAGGCAAGTTGTTTTGGTTGCCTAGATTTCAGTGCTTGGTTTAGAATTGGTTGAAACAGCTCCTAGAATGATGAGCTCAACCCCTAGAGGCAAGGGAATGGGTTGGGTTAGTCTATATCATGTATTCTCTTAGTCATTTTTAGGGTTGGACACTTGGGATTGCTTTGGCATATCATTGTACATATTTTTTCTGCATTTTTGGCTAAGGAAAGACCAGGGTTTACAGCACTGTTTGGGATCCATGTGGATTTATGTTTTGATGGTGTTCTTCTCTCAGTAATTGTAAGTTTTTATGTGTATCATTTTCCTTCTCTCATCTTCTGCAATTGAACAAATGAAGTGTTAAGGTAGAATCCATAGACTGTTATGCTCTGCCTTTAAATTTGTTTGATTTTCAATGTTTTCACTTATTTAAGGAGAATCCTTGAAACGATCTTGCTCTCCTTAGCTCCTCACCAGTCTCATCTATCCATTCATTCCCTTTAAAAGCATCAAGACAATCACCTTCCTTGCCCCATTCAGACCT
The DNA here is from genome assembly GCA_000404065.3 of Pinus taeda. Classification (NCBI taxonomy): domain Eukaryota; kingdom Viridiplantae; phylum Streptophyta; class Pinopsida; order Pinales; family Pinaceae; genus Pinus; species Pinus taeda. The sequence goes on from APFE030972091.1 coordinate 1,778, forward strand.
CTGCAAAAACTGTGCCTTAATACCCAAGCCCAAATTTGCCTTTCCCTGTTTCAACACAAAACTCCTAAAAAATCAAATCAAACCCTCGTACTTTATATCTAGCCTAACATTAGCTTATATTTCAGTCATCTCGAGCCTCATCGATTATCTTTTCCGAGATTGACCCGGAGAGAGCCCTCTCCTGTCCTCGTAGGGCTAGCTACGAGGCTAGGCATGGTTTGAGGTGGACCTAGAACCTTGCCTTTTTAGCCTGAGGCAAATCTAGGCTCTAACATGGCCAAAGAATAGGTGATCACTTCATCTATGAAGGGCATGCCAACAAGCAAAGTCTTGTACCAAACTTTTGAAATTTTGTTTTACCTCGAGCATGAGGTAAAACACCTATTTATTAATAAGCCCACTTTTGGCAATTATACATAGGTAGATGAGATATATAGAAAAATGATCAATATCCAATTACCAGATGTAGAAAGATGGGAAAAACTCAATGATTTACTATAGTAAAAGGACAGTAAATTATAAATCTTTGGTAAAAATTGAAACAATAGGGTAAAATGATATTAACATGTCAGCAAGACTGAAGTGTATTAGATGAAAGAGTATCAGGTAAAAGGTTAAATTAAAACAGAGCATCCAGCATGAAAGCCAAATAGCCTAGTAGCATAAAGGGATAAAATTCAATGTCTACAGCTAGCAGAACCAAAATAAAAGGAAGAGCATGGAACAGTTCAATAGTTGTCTCTATCTTCTTACAAGAAGATATTTCTTTCTTCCTAGATTAGTTCTGAATACAATTTTAGATAGTTTGTAACTCCTTTTGTATAAATACTTCAAAATTCAAAGTGTTACAGTGGAGACACAGCTTCCTAAGGATAAAGGATATAGCCTATTGTGGTCTCCCAATATATACTCGACGATATGTGGGAGCACAAGTCCATACTGGCACTTGTCGTCTCAGAGTGGAGGAATCACCCAACCAACAATGAAAACAACAGTTACCAGGTTTTACGATGCTGGAATACGTCTCTAGCCTAAGACTTCTAGATGTTGTGCATAAGTTCGCATTTTAGATTCATTAAATTTATTTTATAGTTGATCTTGTTTAAAAATTTTCCTTTCAGGTTCACCGTGTATGTGATACATTCCTAAAATGAGTCTAAGTGATAACAACTGTTTAATCTTCTTTTGGCAATGAAAATCCTAGCTACTAAGGAAAGAAAATTAAGAGTCTTTCAACAAAGAGCACAGAGCACACACTAAATGCACTGTCCTAAATCAAACCAAGCAATCTAAATGCAAATGCACATGCATGTATTTTTTTCAGCCTTCTTAATGTATGAATGACGATAAGAAAGCTAAGTGAAAATATGAATTAGTTTCAAAGCGACAATACTTAACAAATTTCTTTTAAAACTAAAGTGAAGATAAGGGCGACACTTTGCGATTTCGAAATGAAAACTGTTTTTCAACACTTTAAAAACTACTAATTCAAATCATATACAAGAGTAGCAGTACAATCGACTATCAAGAACAATGGGATTCTCTTCTATGACTGAAAATGACACTTACGACACTTTCAGATTAAGAAACGGTAGTTCGACTACGCTACTTCTTTGCAAAAGAGAACTGAAAATGGCGCACAATAGATAAAAACACTTACAGTTCTTTGCACAATATAGGTGGAATGATGGAAGAGAAGGGGGTTTTCATAGAGATATACTGACCCCAGACAACAAAACTCCTGAATAGAACTAAAAGGAGTGAAGAAAAACCAAATTCTGAAGGTAAAATTAACCTTCCCTAACCATCGCACCTGTGACACAGGGAATCCAGTATGATTCTCACCTACTACGCATGGGAAGTACGATGCATATAGACTACCTTGAAGGGAGGGTGCGATGGTACCAGTGTGAGACTTTTAACCAGTGTTCAGTTCAGGGACTTAGGTTGAGTAAGTGATGTTCAGTAAATGTAAATCACAGGGGTTGATCTAAGGAGGTTACTAGAGCCACCACTTAGGGAAATTAGAACATTTGCAGATCGATTGTTCAATTTATAAACAAAACCTGGAGATAGACTGTAGAAACATTGATCTACTTTGCATTTGTATAACAAATATAGTTCGAAGGCTAGGTGGCTTGACTTCAGGCTCCGTCTGCAAGTTTATAAAACAAACAAAGATAGACTAACAAACGATCTATTAGCTCCCCAGTGGAGTTGCCATTTTGTTACCGGGAATAGTGTCCACTCGGAGCTGCTATTCCCACTATGACTGGTAGCTATCTTAGAAACAAAGTAAAGTCTACTTTCGCTTTCCTTTATGAAAATAGATAAGAGTGGAACAAAGGACAACAACCTTAGTCTTGCGCTTGGTTTTCTTGCTTGATTCGTCTCCTTCCTGATAGATCTTTGTCACCTCTTCTTCATTTGCCCAGCTTCAAAGAGCACCTGTGGAATCAAAGCAACATAATACTATCGAAGAATAGAGATCTATATTCATAAATAATATATGACCATATATTTATTAACCATACAAATGCATATATAATCAAACATACAAGAATATGGAGGAAAACTTGAATAGCTTTATTAATATGAAGAATAGCAAGAGGATTACAACCAATTGTTCTGACCCAACATCATCCTCCAGCAAGAAAGCCCCTCTTCACCTCAAGTAAATCTTATATCACCCAACACTATGAAGTTTCACCAGAAAACCAACAACACTTCTCTACAAGATACAAGATTCTAGCCTCTAACCTCTAGATCTCTAGGATGAGAGATCCATATATAGATATTTGCAAAGGTGTGAGTAAGCTCTGGGTTTTTGATTAGTGTCCTCTCTCTGATAGTTCTTGCTTCCACTTGGAGATTTCATTGATCTCTTACTCATCCTTGGGCGAATTCTGAGAGGCAAGTGTCATATGAGAAGTTTCTAGAAGATTCCTTGATCATCCACTTAGCAAACTATCTCCGCCACTTATATATTCTCATCCATCGCACCCTATAGAAGGAATTTTCAGTATGCATCACACCTCCTATGTGTATTAGGTGAGATGCATCGCACCCTCTGCACTGAGCATTCAGTGTGGTCCAGTTTTGACCAGTTCTGAGTAGTTTTCTGTGGAGAACTTTTGGGAGATGATGTAATCAGCTGACCTTGTTCCTTTAGGTAGTGAAGAAACACTTGTAGGGACTTAGGAGCCCTCAGTTTATTGAAATTTATGATTGGGGTTGCAGTGCCCAAAAATGTCTATAACAAGGTGGGAGGTGGGGCAATGTGGAGTGAAAGTCCCAAGAAGGCTGGAATAGGGGTAGGATCATTGAGGTACCCAACCTCTTTGATTAGATCTTGCTATGGGAGCCCCGATGAGGAGTAGTAGGACTGGCTGAGTGGGTAGAGGCAGATGTGGATGGAGTAACAGAGAGAGCTACAGTGTAGGATTCCCAAGACGACGTAAAGCTAACAGGCTGCAACAGTGCGAGAGGCACAGGAGTGTTGCACCAGTGCAGGATGGCATGGAGAGGTGTGAAACGGTGCAATATGCATGGAGTGTTGTAGTAGCTTAGAGGTCACAGAGGGAGCACTTATCAGCGGTAGAGGCAGCTTCAACATCAGAGGGTGTTTCTAGCCCGACAGGGAGGTCAGTTGGGAGATTTTTTGTTTCTAGTGTTACTGCAACAACAACACTTGGGAGAAGTGTTGCATGCAAAACATTCCAAAGGTTTAGGATTGAGTTCAAGTTGAATGCCTTTCTTGTTCAGAGGAAATGTTGGAAATAAAAACAAGAAATGCTAAAAATAGCATTGCTATAAATATCATTTCAGGTTTCAATGTTGGACATAGCAACAAGGAATGAAAAATGGAAATGCTAAAAATAACACTGCTATAAATAGTATTTAAGGATGGATTCCAATTTAGTCCTTGAACTAAAATTGAGAAGTAAAATTCGAATTTGATCTTAGCAGTTGTTTGATTAATAAGTAATTAATTCATCTTGAGTTAATTAGTTGGAGAAAATCAAACATGAAGTCTATGTAGGGACATGCAATAGTTTCTCCATTGATTGAGGAATTTATCCATCGGTTAAAGAGATAAGGATGAGTTGTAATTAGTTGGCTTAGTTATCTGAGTTAAGTCCAGTTAGATTAATTCAAATAGTTTGTTGAATTAATTGTGAGTTCAGTTAGTTAATGCATGCATGCATGTAACTGCTGCACTTCAGATAATTGAATATTCTCTCATAAATAACTCATTCATGTTAGTTCAGTCAGAGACCGAGTTGAGATTAGAGGAAGGGATAGTGTACTATCAGTTGGAGGATTTTTTCTATATAGGAAACTCATCCATGCAGAAGGAATTATCTCCTTCAAGTTTTTGCAGTTATTTCGGAGGTTAGAGTAGTGTGTGAGGGATTATTATGCACAGCTAGTAGCTTGAGGACCAAGGAGAAACTGCACAAGGAAATAGGAGGCTTGGAGGGCAGAGGAGAAGGTTAGTGAGAAGCCTTTGACTGTCTATGAGTAGCAGAGGGATTTTACTTAGAGTTGGATAGCTTGTGAACTAAAGCTTTGTGTAATCCGAACATATTTCCACTTGTATGATAATATAGAGATCGGGGATTTTAGCTGAGGCTTTCCTCAGAGTATTCTTGTATGTTTCATGTGTATGATTTCTTCTTCTCTGTTATATGTGTTCTGATTGATCTAGCTCAAATTGATTAAGCTTCCGCAAAGTTGTTGTAGAAACAGATCTTGTATTTTTCTTTAGTATATTGCATAATTTGTTGATCTACAGTGGAAATTTCTACACATACTGGAGAAAAATGTATTCCCTTGCTGGTATCATTTTCCATTGTGTTTGATTACCTCCTTGAGACCTTTTTTGTATCATGCAACTGAGAACATACCTAGGAAGTGATTTCATTGAATTTTTTTTGCATTTTTTGTGCCGAAATTCTCTTTCCCAAGTCAACCTCACCCCGTTTGCCTTTAACAGAGCATTGCACCTCACCCTAGTCCACTCTGCACTAGCATTGTAACACATTGGTAGCTCTTCTGCACTAGTGTTGGCCCTTGTTTTTGCATGAATTTTGCCTTGGTTCTTGAGCCTCTCTTTGGTCAACCCACTTCCAGCTAAACTTCCTTGAGTCTTAACTATCTTATGGTCTCCCTAAAGCCTCGATTTGGTTTTCATTTGTGTTGTTTTCCTTGGTAAGAATTGGTTTTTACTTTTCTTTGTTCATATCATTTGTTCGATTACAAACTTGTTTCATTTGATCATTGGTTGCTTGGATGAATTCGTATTCTAGTCCTCATTCTAAAAAGTGCATTTGAATCAGTGATTAAATTTTACATTTTAATTTTCCTCATTTTTGAAAATTAAGTGTTGTGAAAAGAAAAATATTTGCATTTGCATCTAGGTGTGAAATTGGAATTCCTTAGTATGATGTTGAAAATTGGCAACAGGAAATTGCTAAAAATAGAAGTGATAAAAATAGCACTGGTAAAAATAGCAGTTTTGGCATCAGTGCTAGATTGGGAAATAGGGAATGAAAAATGGAAGTGCTAAAAATAGAAGTTATATTTTTAGCTGTTCAAGTTGGATTCCTATTTTTAGACAGTCCCTGGTCTAAAATAGGAAGTAAAATTTGAATTTGGTCTTATCAGCAGTTTGAATATTAATTAATCAATTCTCCATGAGTTAATTAGTTAAGGAAAATAAAACTTGAAGTCTTTGTGAGAACATGCAATTATTTCTCCACTAATTGGTGAATGTGTCCTTGATTTGCTCCACTGATTGAGGAATTAAGGATGAGTTCTATATTGAGAGGATCAGTTGACTTAGTTTAACTTAGTCAAGTTCAGTTAGATTAATTTAACAAGTTGTTAAATTAATGAGATACAGTTTGTTGATGCTTGCATGCATGTGACAACTGTTATTTTCAGATAAATGTGTATTCACTCATGGATAATTGATGCATGTCAGTTATGTCAGAGACCAGTTGAGATCACATAAGGGATAGTGTACTATTAGTTGGATGAATATTTTTCCTATAAAGGAAGCTCATGCAAGATGAAGATTTATCTCCTTCAAGTTTGTGCAGTTAGATCAGATGTTTGTGAGTGTGTGAAGAGGCCAATTCACACAGGTGGCAGCACTGGACCTCAAGGAAACTACACAAGGAAATAGGAGGCTTGGAGGGTAGAGGAGAAGGTTTGTGAGAAGCCTTTGGTTTTCTATGAGCAGCAGAGGGATTGTACTGAGTGCTGGATAGCTTCCGAGCTAAGGTTTTGTGTAATCCAAACTATATTTCCACTTGTAGGATAATACAAAAATGGGGTTTTAGGTATGTGCTTTCCCCAAGTAAATTCTTCTGTGTTATGTGTGATTGATTCCTTCTTATCAGTTATCTGTGTTCTTATTGTTGATGCTCATGGTTGATTAAGCTTCCACTAAATTGTTTGTAGAAGTAGATCAAGTGTTTTGCTTTAGTACATTGCATTACCTAGTTGATCTACAGTGGGAATTTCTACATGGTATCGGAGCTAGCTCATTTCTAGAAAAAGTTCTACATGGTATCAAAACTAGCTAATCTGTAGGAAAATTTCTACAAAATTTCTACAAAAATTGCATGTTTTTTGCTTTCATTTTTGAAACAAAAAAAAAAAAAAACCGCCTCAATCGCTGGGGGTATTGAAATTTGTATAAGTGTTAATTCCCTTTGAGTGTCATCTCTTTTTATTTTTTGGAATTTTCATCCAATTTCAGTTTGAGTCCTTTGTTTTGAATAATTCTCTTGCATAGATCACATTTTCATAGGTAGAATTCTTATTTTCACAATCAGAAGGGGAATCATGCATAGATTACATTGTATGATTTAACATCTTTTAATCCTTTGAATTGAATTGGAATAGTGACATTGAAATATCTAGTTAGAAAGCTCTTGTTGGCTTCATATTTTATTGTTGCATAATTTTTTCACCTCTTCCCTATACTAGATAGCTTTCATCGAAAATGAAAAGAGTTCTTTTCATCATATTAGTTGCATCATAGGTGTGTTTAGGTGACATCAATTTTTGAGCCTTGAAACTAAAATCTAATTTAAGATCAACTCTAAAATTCATCTCAATTAACCTAAGGATAATTACACATAGAGGTATAGGCTAGAGACGTGTTTCGACATCATTAAACGTAGGAGCTTTCATTGTTTTCCAGCATTGCATCTTGGGGGTGAAATCTCGTTCCACATATGTAAGTGTATAGGATCGTTCTCCATGTACCTTCAAGTATATCATATGGTGCTCCATGCATGAAAAGTATATGGGAATGCTCTCATCAAATTGTTATGCATTAAACAACACTACTACAGATTGCACTCCCACTTACCATCAAGTATATTTTTGGAGTCCCTAATAGGTTGATATCCATCCATAGGTAGTCGAGTCTGCGGCCTTGTATACCATGATACACAAAACACAACATTTGGGGAGATTGGTTGTCTTGCATTAATTCCTTGGTTCACCAAGGTGTATATTGCAGTTCAAGATTGCTTGGTAAACCCTTTTGGCTAGTTATCCCTCTTTGTTTTTTTTTGTCATTAATTTCTAAAATTAATTAATTGACTGTGGAACAACAACCTTCCTGTGGAAATACTTCTTAGTAGATCTTAGGTTGAGACTAATGGAAACAGTTCCTGAGTCTACCAATCAAGGAAGCCCCACTGATGGGAATCCCGGTCATTTTCCCTCTTTTAGAAATATTGGTGCTCCTTATATGGAAATGTTGTCCCTTCTCAGATGTTGGCTTAAGTTGGACTGACCCAGGTTCATATTTTACTACACACAAACAAAATTCTCAACCATTAGCCCTCTTGGAAATGACCTACAAGCAAATCTCACCTAAAGTGATTATGGGAGGTTGCAGAACTAGGTTTCTATAACTTGAGGGATGTTGCAATGTGGCACTTTTGTGTTTTCTTTATGCTTTACTTCTTATAAACTACTTTTCATTCATTACGTACTTCACACATATATATTACCTCACTTAATTATTTTCATCACTTAAACATAGTATAAGCATCCGTAAAGTTCATAATACTGAAATAAAGTGCAGATATTAAGCAAATAAAAACATGAGACACAAATTTTGTTGTGGTTCATCCTAATGTGGGACTACGTCCACAAGAATTATTTCTTATAATATATAATTCCATAGAACAAACAGTTCTTCCCTGTGCACACAGCTCCAGGGTGTATGTGCACTGAGTTGTAGATGGTCTGCGCACTAAGTTGCAGACCCAAGCCTCCACGCACATAACTACGGAGCCTCGCCCTTCTTAGATCAATAAAATATAAACACAAATTTCTAATCAATACTTGATATCCTTCCTTCTTTATTTTTCATCCTGTTATCACTCAGGTTTTCCCAAAAGTTGTAAGAAAGGTAAAGGAGGCCGAGGTAACCACAAACCAATCTTTTAGATACAGATTCTAGCCAATCTACATCCAGAGAGGGCTCTCTCTTTAAGTTTTAGCTTTATTTTTTAAAGATATTAGGCTAGTTGTGAAGTTTAGAAGTTTTGTTTGAGTTTGGGTGGTGAGATTCAATAGCAAAGGGGTAAGACTGAGTAGTTTAGGCCATTGGGCTAATGGAGTCAAGTAAGATGGCTTTACTGGATTTGGGTTTCTTAACAAAGGATGGTTTCACAGAGCAAGGTGGTCAAACAGGGGACAAATGAAGACTTGGAATCGATGGAATGGGTTTTCAAAATGGTTGAAGGGCAATTAAGAATCCTTCTGCCTATTTTAAGAGAGAAATTGGAGGATTACTGATAAAGAGAAATTAAGTATTCTTTAACATATAATCAAAGTGACAGAACTAGGAAACAAGAGCAATTAAGATTTCACTGTCTATTCTAATTTAGAAGAAAACATTGAAGATGATAACTTTTGAAGATAGAGTGCAATAATGCATATTCTGAATTAATCTTTTTTGTTTATCATTCAGATGTGAAACATAGATGATATAATAAACCAAGAAAACTTTAAAACATGAGGTATAAAGGACTTATTGATCCAATGTTTGCTTCAAGAAATCTATGAAAAGTCCCTTGCATTAATTCTTTGTCTAGCAGGCCATACGAAAATTTTATCCAATCAACACTTTATTCCAAAAAACTAGTGTTATAGCAATGTATATGAATCCACCCTCAATACTCTATTTGAGGGAGTATTTATACAAAATATTTTACACAAAATATCTCATAACAGAGTGAGATATATTCTGATGATGACAAATCATTTTTATAAGAAAATAGAGACAGCTAGTCTTGAAGATAAGAAAAAACCAAACAGATGATGTGTTGTTCATATTTGTGCTGGGTGTGCTAGAGGAATTTGCTCCTAGTTCTGTTCCTTGGATATTCCTGGCTGATATGTCATTGTAGACTGCTCTGTGGTCTCTACTTCTTTGCCCTTGGAAGTCCCTATAACTGGTATGCTGGTTTTCTGTGCAGGCTACTGAGAAGTTCCAGAAAAGAACGTACCAATTCCTGATTGTTGAGGCAGCTTGAAAGTTATCTATCCAAAAGAGTCCAGGTCAAGGGTTTTTTCAAGATCTTTCATAGCCATTTCCATTTTTTCTGGCTCACTAATTTCTTCTATTAGGGTCCCTTCTACCCATTCATCCTGATTTGCAAACTGTTCAATTTTGGGATCCTATGATGTATATAAACTGACAACCTGTTCTTTGTTCTTCTGTCACATATGAAACCATTTGGGTGATAGGGAACCCACCAAAAGCTCTTCTTCAATATAGGGTGGTCTTCTGGAATCTTTTCAACATCTTGTTGTAGGTTTTAACCCCGTACAGAAATTACCTGCATACGAATTCTAAATCACAGGAAAAATAAAAATGCGAGAGCATAACACATAAAACACATATACATAGAGATTTCCCACTGGATCCCAAAACCGGGACTACCAGCTTGATTTTTCATTATGTTCCTTTCATTGTTACAATACATATTTACACATGTCGAAGCGTCCAATACCATGGACCGAAAACCATCGCGTCCAAAACCATGGACCGAAAACCATAGGTAAGTTCGCCCAACCTAATATAGGGTCCAAAAAAAATTTTCCCTGGGCGCTCCCCCAGACCTCGTAGAGGGGGGCTACCCGCCCCCCTCTAACCCCCAGTTCACTACGTAGGTTAGTCGTGGAAAGAATATAACACAACCCAACAATCTCCCACTTGTTGTTTTCTTTCCATACGGGGCCACTGGAGAGCTTAGTCATTTTTCCAGCCCTGAAACACCCATTGTTTCTCTACACCAAGAGAACTTCTCAGAGCTCGTAGATTTTTTCAATGCATCTGCAGTATTCTTCAAAGTGTCCACCTTTACCAGCAAAACCTTTTTGTCTTCTATCATATCCATCACAAAGTGATACTGAACATCAATGTGCTTTGTCTTTGAATGATAAGCAGGGTTCTTTGCCAAGAAAATTGCACTTTGGCTGTTAGAGTCTATCCTTATAGCTCCCTGTACTAACCCCATACTTGAACACAATCTCTGCAACCAAACTGCTTCCTTGCTTGCATGAGTGGCTGCCATGTATTCTGCCTCTGTAGGTGATAGTGCCACTACAGATTGTTTCTTACTCATCCAACTGACTGCACCTCCAAATAGGTTAAACACATACCCACTTGTAGATCTTCTCTGATCCAGATCTCCAGCCCAGTCTGCATCAACAAAGCCACAAATATCCAACACTCTGTCCAATCCTGGTCTTCCTTGGTAGCACAAACCATAATCAGTAGTGCCATGCAAATACCTGAAAACCCGCTTCACTGTTGTCCAGTGCTCCTTCCCTGGTTTTGACATAAACCTACTCAATACTCCCACTGCATGTGCAACGTCTGGTCTAGTACAAACCATGGCATACATCAAGCTACCGACTGCACTTGCATATGGAACACGGGACATGTCCTCTTCCTCTTCTTGTGTCTTGGGACACTGTTCAGCAGATAACCTCACACCTACAGGAATAGGAACCCTCACCGGTTTACTATCCTGCATATTAAACCTCTGCAATATTGTCTCGACATACTTCCTCTGGTTTAACCAGAGCTTCCTCTTTGCCCGATCTCTTTTAATTTCCATGCCCAAAATATAGTTTGCAGCACGAAGATCTTTCATGTCGAATTTGGAGGACAATTGGGTCTTCAAATCCTTGATAATTTCTTTGTCATTTCCAACCAGCAACATATCATCCACATACAAGACCAGATAAATAACTCGGTCACCAATTAATTTAAAATACACACAATGATCTGCTTTGCTTCTGGTGAAGCCAAGTCCCCGTATAAATGTATCAAATTTCTGATACCACATCCTTGGTGACTGTTTTAACCCATACAGAGACTTCTTTAACTTGCATACTGTTTCTTTCTTACCCTTCACCGCAAAGCCTTCAGGTTGCTTCATGTAGATTTCTTCTTCCAAATCCCCGTGAAGAAATGTTGTCTTCACATCCATCTGTTCTACTTCAAAATCAAAAGCAACAGCAAAAGATAAAAGTAATCTAATAGAAGTTACCTTGGCAACAGGAGAAAAAATATCACCAAAATCAATTCCCGGCACCTGGGAATAACCTTTTGCTACCAACCGAGCTTTGTATTTCTCCACCTTCCCTTCTGCATTTGTCTTCTTCTTGAAACCCATTTGCTGCCAATGGGTTTCCTTCCACAGCCGGCAACTCCACCAGATCCCAAGCCTCATTTTTGTGCAAAGATGCCATTTCATCAACCATGGCCTCTTTCCAGAGTTTTCCATCCTCTGAATCCACTGCTTCCTTCACAGTTCTGGATCATCATCAGTAACAGACAAAGCAAAGTTTGAATAGAAAGTAGATGGACTATACCTTTCTGGCTGCCTTCTTTCTCTAGCCGATCTTCTCACAGCTGGTGTTTGTGGCTCTTCATCTTCTGATTCCTCCTCTGCTACAGAGTCTGATTCTTCTTCCTTTAGTTCAAACTCTATCTTCACAGGTTCCTTTGGTTGGACTTCATGTTTAATAACATCTTTCACCTCTCTGAACACCACATCT
>APFE030972091.1:34442-91159 GCA_000404065.3 Pinus taeda
TTCTGGGAGATGATGTAATCAGCCGACCTTGTTCCTTTAGGTAGTGAAGCAACACTTTTAGGGACTTAGGAGCCCTCAATTTATGGACATTTATGATTGGGGTTGTAGTGCCCAAAAATGTCTATAACAAAACTGTTTGAAGAACTAATAGTGAGTTAACAGTGAGTTAGTGCACTAATGTATTAACTAGTGCTACTCCATTTAACTGAAGATTCCCTTATCAGAAACTCATGCATGTCGATTCTGAGAAAGACTTAGTTGAGATTAGAGTGTAGGGATACGGTGTTATCATTTATATGATTTATTGAGTTGTATAAATGATGCATGCAATCAAGAACTAAACCTTGAAGGGATTGCGCAGTTTTGGATGCACTGGTTTCCCATTAATATGGGCTAATCAACCATAGAAATTGTGTAAGGAATAGGGCCTTGGAGAGCTACAAAATTGGCTAAGTGTTGGCCAAGAGCTTTCTTGTGAGTTGGAGGTTGATTATACTGAGTGTTGGGATTGTTCTTGTGAGAAAAAGCATTGTTTTATCATCTTGGATTTCTGATATATGTAATACAAATAGTGGGGTTTTGAGTTGTGGCTTTCCCCGGATATTTATTGTGTTATGTGTATTTGATTATTTTCCTCTTGTCAATTATTGTTTTCATCGATCTATTGGCTTCTGCTGAATGAAAGTAGAAGTAGATTTTTGTCCTATTCTTTAGTACATTGCATGAGCTTGTGAATCTAAAGGATTTCTACATTCTGCCCTTGGTATGGTAATCTCATGATCCTACAGATCAACAATTGGTCTATGGGTATTTTATTCCCCATCCACAGGTGTCCGTCATGTACTAACATCAACAATTGTTGAACACATGTTGTATTTGATGAAATCCTACTAAAGTGTGGTACATTTAACATGTTGAGAAGTCCTAACTGCACCAACCCATTCGCCCATTGTTGTGGTTCTAATCTTTTCACTCTACTATCTAGGTAGTGACCCTGCAGCAAGTACTAAATTTGTATGAACTTTGGGTACCTCCTTCGGTCATTAAAATCACTATCTGTGAATTTCAGCTGTGGGATTATTCCTAAAAGCTCTCTTTCAAATGGGACATCCTCCGACAATAGAGGTGTGAGTGTTCCATACTCTGCATCTTGGAATCTGTTACCAGTTTATTATTTGGATTCCTTGGCAAGATATATGTAGGTAGAGGCAAGATGAATGTTGTGCCACCTTCCTCCACTTGAATTTCCTCCACTTCTTCTTCAATGTTGACCTATTGAGGTTTCTTTTGAGGCTTCACCAGTTTGGGAGGCTTATTGTCATTATTTTTCTTGGTTCTAACTTCATTGGGTTGCTTCATCCTCGGCGATGTTCGCAGCTTTTGTTGTGACGGTATTGCTATTATGGGTGTTGTTGCTACGGGTGGTGCTATTAGCGATGTTGTGGGTGTATCATCTATTTTTGTTCTGGCTACTACAATAACTCCTTCTATACCTTTCTTTTTAAATATTTGCACAAATTCTTCAGTTTACAGGATATTCATGCAAGAAATCTTCGCAACTGCTTTGCACTATTACTCTCTCAAGATCTCAATTCAGAAAACTTAATTTGAGTGAGAGTCGGCTATTTATAACAATTATGGCCTTCAACCCTCATCATTAGATTTGATTTTGTCCCAATTCTATTCAGATTGCGTCATTAATAGCATATCTATCGTTAAATTCTACCAAATTTTGTTTTAAATGCAACTTGACGCATGTCTTTTCCCTTTTAATGGTCATATTTATACTTTTCTAACTAACTTCGACACATCCCCTACTGTAGTGCATCTTTGTCTTACATTGCAGCTTCCTATGAACTTCGACATATTCCTAATTGTAGCAAAGTACTTTCTTCATCGAAGCTCTCTCTGTAACGTAGTTTATAGTCCAGTGTCCACTTTCAACTGCACGTGACACTAAAAATTTCCTTCTTTCTTCTTTAGGGTGAAGCTGTAGGGATAGGGTTGTCCCCGTACAACTTCAATCTACTACCATTGAATTTTCCTTGAATTAATTCTCCATTTAACTTCGTTAACTGTATTGCGCCTCCATTAGTAATATATTTAATAACATATGGGCCTAAATAGTGTTTTTTGAATTTCTCTAGGAATCACAAACTTACTGTCATAGAGGAGAACAAGGTCTCCTACTTAAAACTTATTTTTCTTAATATGTCTATCATGCCAAGCCTATTCTCTTGCTTTTTACACTTGTTGATGAAATCCTGCTATAAACCTGTCTTCTTCCAGCGCAAGTAACTGCAACATTGTTTCTTCCATTATGTTGGGGTCTCCCATATTTGTAATAGTTGCAATTCTTAGGCTAGGGACAATGTATTCCATGGGAATCACAACTTCTTGCCCATAAACCAACCTAAAGGGTGTTCGACCTGTCAACTTTTTGCATGTAGTCCTATCAACCCATTATATTGTTGGAATTCTAAGATCCTAGTCATCCCTATTCACATTAAATACCCACGTCAGTGCATTCTCCAAAATTTTATTTAATGCTTCCATAGTTCCATTTTCTTGAGGATGATAAGGAGTGATTTTTTTATAGTAAACTTGAAATTTCTCAGTTAATGCTTCAATGATCGTATTCAAGAAATATGGCCCTTGGTCACTCATTAATATTTTTTAACACCCAAATCTGGATAGTATGTATTCAAATATGGTCTTCGCTATAGTTTTTGTGCTATAATCCTTCACTGGCTATGCTTCAGCCCACTTTGTCAAATAATCAGTTGTAGTGATTATATACCTCGCACCAGTCCTTTTCCCTGGTGGATTGATAAGTCCAAAAAAATCAATAAACCATTTATCAAAAGCCTGCAAATTTACTTGTGGCACTAGTGCCATATCATCTCTCCTTGAAGGTTTTCCTATTCTTTGGCAGATATCACAAGCTTGACAATACTTCTTTGCATCTTTGTGTAGTGTAGGCCACCATAGTCCTGCTCTTAAGAAAAAATTTGCAATATCTTTCCCTGTATAATGTCCACGAGGTGCACCACTATGAGCTTCTATTCAAATCATTTTTCTTTCATGCTCAGGAACATACATGCATAGTAATTAATTTGGTCCAATTTTATACAAATTTCCTACTATTAGTGAAAATTTTGTTGCCTTAAACACCAATTGTTTCTTTTGTTACATAATATATTATGAAGGAGCCATCCCTGTGGTTAATAACTAAATAATATCAACAGAGTGATCATCTGCTATCCTGATTGTAAATAGTTGCGCATCAGGAAGATTATCCTCTATATTTGTTGGTTCTTCTCCTATTTCTAACCTTGGAAAATGATCAGGTCCAACATTTAGTCTTCCTAACTTAACAACAACTCTAAAATCATACTCCTTAAATAATAATAGGCATCTGCAAATTTTTCCTCCTAAAACAGGGTTATTGACCATGTACTTTAATGTAGATTGGTCTGTGAACATCTTAAAATGTGAACCCATCAAATAATGTTTGAATTTGTGTAAAGCATATACCATAGCTAGTCCTTTTATTTTTGTAGTTGTATAGTTCTTTTCTTCTTTAGACAGTTTTCTACTTGCAAAAGCTATAGGGTGATCAATTTTTCCTACACTAGGTTGTGCTAATGCCACTCCTAAAGCTAAGCATGAAGCATCCACATGAACATGAAATTCCTTATTACAATATGGAAATACCAGAATAGGAGCAGTGACCATCTTTTCGTTTATTGTGTCAAAGCTCTTTTGACATTCTTCGATCCATAGGAAAGTAACATCTTTCTTCAACAATTTTTCCATAGGCGCAGTAATCTGTGCATATCCTTTGATAAAGTTTCTCTAATATCTTGTATGTCCCAAAGTAGTGTGAAGTTGTTTCACTCTTTTTGGTGGAGGTAAATTCATAATAATATAAATATTTGCAAGATCCATCGTCAATCCCTGCTTTCAATCAATATGTCCCAACAATATATGAAAAGGTACATAGAATATGCATTTCTTAATATTCAGAGAAATCTGATACTGTCTGCATGTGTTAAGCATCAATCTTAAGCTTGCAACATGTTTCGTCAACAACCTAAATATTTTTCAATCATTGAAGTATACTTCTAAGAACTTGTGAATATATTATTTTAAAGTGGAAATGACCACTCTTAAGAATATGGCAGGGGAATTCTTCAGTCGAAAAGGCATTAATGTATACTGATATGATCCCCATTCTATAGCCAAGTTATTTTTATGTTGATCTTCTGGTGTGATTGTGATCTGATGGTATCTTGAAAATCCATCTGTGAATGAGTAGGCCTCATGTCCACCTATATTATGCAACACTTCATATGTAAAGGATGTAGGGAAGGGATCATGCACACATGCATAATTTAATTTCCTTAGATCCACAAAATCTTGATTTTTCCTTTAGCATTCTTTTCCTAGACTACCATGGAACTTACCCACTCTGATTCCTCTACGGGTTCAATGATCCTTGCTACTATCATTTTTTCTAACTCTTCTTTTACTTTCTCTTTATAATTTGGATTCAATCTATAGGGTCATTTCTTGACAGGATTCACATCAAGCTTTAAAGGAATCTTCATAACTCCCAGTTCTCCTATTATGCCCTTCATGTCTAAGAACTTAGTAGGGAATAAGTCATGGTATTCATGCAAAAGATCTGTCACTTTTCTTACTGTTTCTTCATCCCAGTAATCTCCTACCATTGCAAACTTTGGCTCATCTTCTAAACCTATATTTACCTTCCTTGTCTTTAACAGATTTGTTATATCACACATTTCTAATTCAAGTCCATTCACTTCGCGATAGCCTTCAAATTTTGCTATGTCAATATTGTGAGGGTCTTCATCTTCTTCTAGAGTGATGGTGTAGCATTTTAGTACATTATGTAGTTGTGCTTCCTAATCAAGCTACCAAGTGAGTGGAATTTTGTTCTTAAAAATATTCCTTTTAACTATCCGAAGAGCTCAATCTATATATGGACAATCATCTTCGAAGCTAAATTTCAATATAAACCCATCAATCATCTCTTCCCATCTCGCAGTACCATGTTGAAGTTCTGCTTCCAAGTACCAGTTTTGAGGAATTGTCTCCAATGTATGGATGAACCCATGCACCCATTTTTCTTGTGGAATCTCCTTCCATGTTTTCATACAAAGTTGGATGTACTCTCTAGGGTCAGATTGACCATAATATTTATCTACCAATTTTGTTTCTATCTGACCAAACCTTATCCATATCAACCTTTGACATTCCTGCCAAGTTCCTATATTCTTCTTATGTGTAGCCCACCATCTAGCAGGAGTAGCTCTTAATGCTAGATCCAGAGCTAACAATATTCGGCAGTTTGTTACCTGTTCTTCATATTATTCAAGAAAAGTATTTATATCACCCAAACCATCATAAAAAGGTAAGTCACATACCTCAGTTGTCATACAATAAAATTATTTAGTAATTTTTGCACATCGCCTTGTAGACACTTCATGTAACCTGTTTTGCCAATTTTTGCAATTCTTCTTCTGAATCCGAAGTGTGAGAATTGTCTTGTTCCCAACCCAATTTTCCATCTGTAGTGGGATTAATCCATTCTTCTTCTTTGGTTTTTATCTGATAAATGTTTTCTATGTCTGTTGCCCTGTAATCTTCTTTAATTGGTTCAGTATACCTTGCTCCATATGATGGAATTAATGGAACAATGACTCTCATATTATTTCTTTCAAATATCATTTGCCTCTTCTTTAAATTGATTATAGTCATCTTATAAAATTCCTAATCTAGTCCAAGTAGTGCAGGATAGGGGTTATTGTCATCCACAATTTCTATCACTTCAAAGTCAATAGTAGTGTGCACCCTTCAATGTCTATTGTAATGCTTGATAATATTTTGAGAGGAACAATCTTTTGTTGGTTCACCATTCTTAGTTGATAGGTGACCATTTCAACTTCAGTTTACTCATTAATTCCCATGTTTTCTCTATCAAGACATTATCTTCAGATCCTAGATCTAAAATAACTTGGTCCACGTCATATTCTCCTATTTGTGCACTAAGCCTCATTTATTTTCCAATTTTCTTTTGCTTATGTAAATTTTTAACTTTGTGCATCTCACTCCGCCATACTTATTTATATGCACAGGAATTTATCAATACCTGAAGTCCTTCTACAACTCTTTGATCTCACAACAATTTCATATGAATTTGAAGAAAAGATTTTAGAGTATCTACCTGATATGCTTCATCTTGTTCCTATATTATCAGAGCTTAGCCTTGTGTCGGACATGATATATCGTAGCTATT
Organism: Pinus taeda; assembly: GCA_000404065.3. Classification (NCBI taxonomy): domain Eukaryota; kingdom Viridiplantae; phylum Streptophyta; class Pinopsida; order Pinales; family Pinaceae; genus Pinus; species Pinus taeda. The sequence goes on from APFE030972091.1 coordinate 40,768, forward strand.
CTTCTAACTCTGTTGCATGCTAGATGTCGAAGCTCCTGCATCCATAAAGCTTCGCTTTGCTTCCATAAAGACCTTTTTTTCTTTTTGAATATCAAACGCGAGGACTTTTTCAGTAGTATTTCTTACCTGTGTAGCTTCTAATTCCTTCTTCCCATATACTTGATCATCCCCAGTCACATATCCAATTCTTGTTATGATATTTATGTGAGGTTCATCGGTCCTTGGTTCCAAAGTCATCATTTGGATGTTGTGTGTCAGATGTTAGTTCCTTTTTTCTTGCATTTTTTCCATAAGAACCAGACATTCTTCAATTACATGATCAAAATATTTTTAATACTTTCATGTCATGGTAGGATTCTGAAAGTCTCTCACGAAGTGTCCTACCTGGCCACAGTTATAGTAGATAATCTATCCTTGTCCTCGACCAGCTCCACCACCTTAACCAATACCTCGACCTTGAACTTGATAACACCTCAACCATTGTGTTGTCCATGTTCCCCAGGTCCATTTTCTTTGGATTGCATGCTATATGCATCAAAACTTCGATCCATCATTAGTTCATAAGCTTGATAATTGTTTTCATCATGTCCCACTGATTTGTAGAACTTGCAATACAGGTTACTTGGAGTCTGTACATACTTTTGCAAAAGATAACACTCTTTAGCACGATGTTCGCCCCTAGTTTTACATATCTCGTACCATTAGCTGGATCCTAGATTCAAAGGATTCGATGCTCCACTAGCCATGTAGCTTTTGAAGAGAGGACATTGTTCCTTAGAATGGCCTTCTCCTTTACACTTTGTGCACCATACTTCTTCTCAAACTTCTTTACTTTTCTTCATATATTGTATCTACAGAGTCAAATTTGTGAGTTGACTATGGATCTATTGCATACCTGCATTGGTATACCCTATTGATAAAGCTTCTAAATTTATCACAAGTTCTAAGGCTTCGGCTTGAGTTTCTATCCCATGTAGTGACAAAGGAAATCTTATATGTGGAAGCAGCGCAACTATAAACCACTCTTTATGTTGTTGCGGAGCTATTTCAAAGCTGGCTTGAATCTTTGATCAAATTCCCAAAGAGACTCAGTAGGCTTTTGTTTGATTTCTTTTAGCTCTTTGATGCATTGCAACTCAGACTTCATCTTCTTGAATTCTTTTATCAGCATTGTTTTAATGTCTGAAAATGGTTTGGTCTGATTACTCGAATTCTTCATGTACCATTTCAACACTCTATCCTGAAATGTTGTAGCAAGCTACACTTTCTTCATATCTTCATCATGGACCTACTTCACTGTCCATACTGCTTAGCATAAGAACCTGAATTTCTATGGATCTTCTAATCCAGTCCCTTTAAAAACATGCAACTTAATATCATCGGCCATATTTCTTCACGGTGGGGGAGGGGGACAGGGATGAGGGGTAGGGGGTCAGGGGGACAGGGACAAACATAAATATCCTTATTATTACTTGATTATGGTTTTGGTGGTTTTTCAAGTTGGAAGGGCGAATACTGCGGGGTTACTTTAGGGTTCTTAGGATGGCTTTCTTCACTTTCAAACTCACTTAACAAAGGGTTATAATTAGCTTCTACAAAAGTATTTAGATCTTCGTCATGAGATATATTTCTAGTGTCTATTCTATATCTTTTTCCACTTTGCATTGTTCAAATTTCTTCTTCATATCTTATCCCAAACATAAGTAACTAATAATTTTACTACATTCATAAAATCCCCTTTTCACATAAAATCATCTTAACCAAAGGTTCAAATATTTTAAGAACTTACCTCACGGTCCTTTGAAAAAAATTTGTTCTACTTCACTATAGGACACAATTGAATCTATCGCAAACTTAGTAATGAATCCTCCCAAGATGTTGTCAATCCAAAAATCAACAGCTCTTGAGATCCTATTATCGGTGTTCTTGAGTCGTTGTATTAATTCAAGATTCCACTTCTTAGGTTCGTCTCCTTTAAAGCAATATTTTCTCTCAGTTAACCTTGATATCCATTTATATAGCTCCACATGGAATGAGCCAAAGAAGATTTCAAATTGATCTTCAAAAATATACTTCTCCATCCACCTCCTAGTTGACAAACGAGGATTTCTATTCTCTTTTTCTGTGAATTCTCGATCCTTCTATTCTACCCAATCTTGGATATATTTCTTTGACAGATGCCACATAAACATACGTCAAATAGATCCTAGTCTTGACAACATAACCATCTGTTGGCTTAGGTTGGGCTGACCCAGGTTCAGAGTTTACTATGCACCAACAAAACCCTCAACCACTGGCCCTCTCGGTAACGACCTGCAAGCAGATCACAATCTCACCTGAAGTGATTATGGGAGGTTGTAGAACTAGGTTTCTGCAGCCTGAAGGATATTACAATGTGGCACTTTTTTGTTTTATTTATGCTTTACTACTTATAAACTACTTTTCATTCATTAAGTACTTCACACATATATATTACTTCACAGAATTACTTTCATCACTTAAAGATAACATAAGCATCCATAAAGTTCACATTAATGAAATAAAGTGTAAATATTAAGAAAATAAGTAGATGAGAGATATATTTTACCATGGTTCAATACTTCAACAAGAACTATTTCTTATAATATAAAATTTTGTATAATAAATAGATCTTCCCTGCACACATAACTCTAGGGTGTCTGCACACTAAGCTGCAGACGGTCTACGCACTAAGTTGTAGACCCAAGCTTTTGTGAACACAAGTGTAGAGACTCACCCTTCTTAGATCAATAGAATATAAACACATCTTTTCGATCAATAATCGATTTCCTTCCTTATTTATTATTCATCCCTATATATACTATTACATGAGGTATTACATCACTACATTACCATGGACCTGATACCATGGTTTCCAAAATACAAGGGACTATGGTCTAAAACCATCAACTTATAGAATATTATATGTTTTTACAAAAGGAAGGGCTTCGTCGCGAAGCCCCTATAATATTTCATGGTGTCTTTCGTGTGCAATCTTCATCATGCTCTCCTGCTCTATTGTGCAGTCCACTTCATACTCCGTGACATATTTTCTATTGTGCGATCCACAAAACTCGAGTTTCCTACCGAAAATCTAGCCAAGTTGGGTTGCGCCCAACGCTAGGTTTACCATTGGTTTACCAGTTTGGTTATTTTCGACCCATATGATTATGAATGTCCAAATTACTTTTCAACTAAGTTCTCCTCCACCCAAATGACATCAACCTCATGTTGATCCTAAGGTTGACCCTTTTCCTTCTTCACCTATTGTTTCTTAACCCCTTTCTTCCTCTTCTCCTGATGAAACTCTTGATTCTAGTAACCATGAAGCTAAGAAGAAGAAGAAGAAGAAGAAAAATAAGCAAGGGGACAACCAAGCAGTCATTGCTATGAATGTAACTAGTATGGAGAAACATTCCAATCCGCCCCACAAATTTAAATTCCCTTCCATGTTATGTAAGGGTGACCACCTTCTTATATATTTTCTTGGTATTCCCAAGGTATTAGAAGTGTGGTCCATAGGCTCACATCGGCCTTTTCCATCATCCTCTAAAGATCATGCTAGTGATAAACCCTCAACTAGTGAGAAAGGGTAAAGTCAAATTTCCCTACAAGTTATATGAAGGGAATCATCCTATTCACCTTTTTTATTATATGGATGAAGCCTCAAAATTGTTGGAAAACCTTGTAGCTTCTTAGCCTCAACTCTCAACTGGTTATCAAAATCTTTCTCCCAATCCTCCACTAGTTGACGAAGTGACTAATTAGAATCCATCCCCCATCAATACCACTCTCCCTAAACATGGATCTCATGAGTTTTTTCCCAACCAACCATTGGATGATAGAATAGTTGACTTGATTCCACCTTCAGTTGATCGTACCCTTCCCATAGAGAGTGAACTTCATATTGCTCAGGTTCTTCTCGTTTCTTCAGGTTCAAATGAACTAGGGGGAAATCCTCCTGTTTGAATGGCACCGGGGTGAAATCCTCCCATTTTCACAACACAAGGGGGCAGTTCTCCCATTCCCATGACACCCACTCTAAGTAGTATGGTCAATTCCTTTGACTGGAGTCAACTAATAGGATATTGTCTTCCTCCTTGCATGCCCTTCCAAATCATAGTACATACTTATAATTTGGTCGTACCTAGAACAATCATAGATGAAGGCATATCTATTAGTATTTTGTCCTCAACTACTTGGAAAGCTTTAGGTTCTACGCATCTTATGCCCGTTACTAAGAATTTACTGCCTTTTAATAAAGGAACCACTCAATCGTTAAGGATCCTTCCTAAGTTGCCTATTACTTTGGGAGGAAATATTGTCTACATCAATGTGATGGTAGTCCAAGCCTCTTTGGATTTTAATTTACTCCTTGGATGTGCCTATGTTTATGTCATGGGAGATCTTGTCTCTTCACTCTTTCATGTGATGTGTTTCCCGCAAGAAGAATTGTGACCATTGACCAACTTTCATTCATTGGTCCTAATTTGACTCCCAATCAACCAAATCTCTAAATTATCCTAATATGCAATTTGTATTCCCCTAGCAAAAGGTTAATTATGTGGCAACATGTTCCATAACTACATCTACTGATGATCCAATAAGCAATTTATTGCATCATGTACTGGGGGCATTGGATCCCTTGATATGTATCCTTTCCAGAATGTTGTTCTCCCATCTAATGAGAACCTTTAGGAAGCCATGGCCTCCTGAAGGTCATGATCAAGGTTCCTGGAGAAGAGTTCCTTGTCTTGTGTCAAGCTACTTAAAAAATGAAATAGAGTTCCTAGACCTTAGTTCATTTTCTCATGTCAAGCTTGTTAAAAAATGAAATGATGTCCCATGAGCATAGTTATTTTCTTGTGTCAAGATCATTAAAAAATGAAACAACTCCGCTTAGATTAGAGTCTTTGATTATATCTCATAAATTCTCAGTCGATTCTTTCACTTGATCTCATAAATGAATCTTCATTCCATCCACCTATTAGTAACTCGTAGTCTACTTAGGTGAAAAAAATGAAGTTTGGGAGGCATGTACCTCAAATTGAGTCATTATGTTGGGGGCATGAAAACTTATTCCAGGCATAATTTTTCCTTTTTCAATCTTGTGTAAAAATGAAACCAATTTTAAGCATAGTTTCCCATGTTTTAAGCTTGTGTAAAAATGAAACCACTTTCAAGCATAGTTTCCCATGTTTCAAGCTTCTTTAAAAATGAAACCACTCCAAGTTTATCCCTCCTGATTGCCATTTTTATCAGCATGTTTTATACCACATGAACCTTGTTTTTCTCATTCCATTGTCACCATCTGCTTGGCCAATCATATGCTTTCACTTGGTTATTTTACCCTTTCCTAAAGAACCACTGCAATGAGTGGTCTTATTAGCCATCCTCTTGACCTTTGCATGTTTTGAGCAGTTCCATCATGACCGGAACCAGTTGCTACCCTTTATACCACTCACTCATCTAGGAGGAGTCCTCTTTCAGCTCTTTTTAGACTCCAAAAATATGAAAAGATTTTCGAGCACTTGCCTTTTTGAACTCACAAAAGTAAATGAAAAGATATCTACTCAATATAGGTTTAACCCTTGTTGGGCACGGGATCCCCCAAGGCAATTTTTGGGGCTTAAAGCCTAGATTTTGACCAAATCTAATGTAAATATTTCGTGTTTTGTGGGCGTGGAGCGCGAAGATTGTAAATGAGTCATAGGGTTGTCCGTCCTCATTTTTGTAATGTAATGTTAGCTTTAGAAACCTACCCATGGTCCGCGGACCATGGGATTGTATAAATAGAGCAAGGCTCTAAGTTGTAAATCACCGAATGATAGTCATGAATGAAGGATGAAGAATTGAGTCTTATCTAAGTGTTGAGTTGAGTCTTTGGGACATAGAGTAGGAGAAGGCTCTGCAGCTGAGTACGCGGAAGCCTAGTAGTCCACAACTAAGTGCGCGGACCCCTGTAGCTGAGTGCGTAGGGCAAGTCAAGTATGCAACAGTTGGAGAAGTAATAAAGAGAAGTTTTACATCATTTCTGTGTATCTTTTTCCTATTTTGTGCATTGAATGTATTAGATATAAATTGCATCTCTATTTTTTATATGATGGTGAACTTATATGAATGTGTTGATAAAGTGAATATAAGATAGGGTATCGATTTACATGAAGGTAACTAATAGTTATAATAAGATAAATAAGATACGTGGTGCAACTAGGGGAAGTAGCACGAATCGCTGCTTTAGCAAGGTGAAAGCACCTTAGCCCCTGGTTAGGGCTGCACCAAGGCGATTATAATAGATCGCAAAGGTATCGCAGGTCAGGATAGTGCAAAAAGTGACCTGCATGAAGGTATTCACAGTTGGACTAAACTGACCCCTCAGACATCTCAAGGGTGCGGAAACTTGGTTCCAACATCCCCCCATACTGCTTCGGGTGAGACCTCAGTCCGTGCTCCGTGGGTTGTTGCCGAAAGGGCTAGTAGTGTAGGGATTTGTTTGGCTAATTAACTCCGAACCTAGGTCAAGCCCCCTCAAGCCAACAACCCTTTTCCAAACTAAGATAGACTAGTTACGAAAAAGGAATACCTTAGTCGAACATGGCTAAGAGTTTCTCTTGGGTATTTTTTTCTACCTTTTTGGGTGTAAGGGGTTATCTAAGAAAAGGGACATTTGGATTTTTTTTCACCTATGTTCAAAACTCTCTAAACATTAAAAAGATGTCAAGTTTTACCTTCACTAGACTCATTAGAACATAAAACAGTGATGGACTTGTTGAACATGACAATGATGAACAACTCCTTCTTAGGGTTCACTAAATATACTCAGATGGATTCATCTAAAGGATGAACTTATAGATCAAGCATATGTTATCCTCCTCGAGCTTGTTGAAAAATAAAGAGGTACTAACTAGTATGGTTGGGGAAATTGAGAAAACAAGGGATTCCATTTTGCTAATGGAAGCGAGTCACTCTAGAACATGACACTCTTCCACTTCATCTTTGTGGCTATCGGGTTGGGCAATCTACTTGTCTTTTTGTTATCATACCAATTTCAGAGCCTCCATTTTGGTTTTAGGTCAATGTTGCCAACTCCATTTAGTGTCACCGATGTTTTTAAGTGAAGTCATTCAATTGATCTCTACTACAATCCTCTTAAGCCTTCATTTCATGTCTGCCTTTCTAGATCTAGTTCCGTGTTAGCATCATTATGATCATTCTATCTTAAACACAATACCTATTTCATGTCATTGATTAGGGATACATCAAGGCCCTCCTGCGACGATTTGCTTCCTATCGACATCAACACATCATCCAGGAAGTTGACCTAGAAACACCTTTTGTACCTTGGTGCTTGCATGCATCAATGGAAATATTCCTTACTATCGGTGACAGGTTTACATCAATAGCCTTTGACCAAAATAATTTGTGTGGTGTTCGACATCAACTCATTTACTCACACCATACAAATTGTACTATACTACCTTGAGAGCCATAAACATCATCGATGGTTTCTCTCACATCTTTTAACAACTTACATCATTGGCCAGTAATCAGATGGTGTCTACCATTTTTGAATCCAACTCATTGATTCACATGGTTAGACTCATACATTGGTTGGTCATGTGAATGAGATAGAAGACCCCAAATCTAGTTTCATCCATCTAGGTTGTGATTTCATGAGTTATACAAATATCACAATGTATGATGGCCATTATCATATATATAGTCATCGAGTGATGGGTCCATCAATTGCATCTATGGACGCGTCATTTGATCATTGTACATGTTATGATAGCTTATGAGTTGATTATGGGTATGCCTCCCTCAGCAAACAAAGTTGTCATGTTGTAAATATATTGTAACAGATGAAGCTTGTTGGTTGCCCTTGATCCCTACTTGTCACAAGGTAAAGCACTTTAGTTATCAGTCATCATCTTTGACTTTGTGCTTTAGGGGGGATTCTGTTATAGGCCATTTTGTCACATCTGATCAGTGAGCCTCCTAATGGGATTAATCAACATCCTATTCCCCCCTGTCACCATATTGCACAAAGCCCTAAGCATGTACCTTTCATTTCACAAAGTTTCACCCCTAAACTGCATCATCTGAGCCAATATGAGGACCAACACTCCCTATAAGCCTACTAGGGTGTGTTGACCTACAAGTTTCGCCACTATGGCGTGTTTTGGTAACTAGTAGGTTGCTCCCCTTTTCACCTGTGTTGGTTCTATAAATCCAAGAGAATGATCAAGATTCCAGAAGCTTCCCCTTCTAGGAGTTTCCAGAATTTGTTACAACTACTTACCTTGCATAAAACATTCAAATTCTATCCTACCCTACTTTGAAGTTTTCACCACTTATCCTTTGATCCTATCCCTCCATCAAAGGTGGATCTCTTACTAATCCAAAATGGATCCAAAATACCCTCTAAGTCTTCAAAATAAAAAACTATCACATAAGGAAAAACCTTACAAAAGGTGGAAAACACTATCGGGATAGAAAAACATGAAGAAATGACCAAAAATAGAGTTATCGGAGGCTTGGACAGTGATGCACAGGAGTTGTCGGATCTGACCAATCAACGGTCCAGATCTGATTGGCATATCACAATTGGCGAAGGTAGGTGGAGGCTATCAGAGGCTATCATATGATTGTTGCGACAACGATCAGCGCGAGCCAACGAGGACCGTCGATCAAGCACACAGATCAACGACCCAAGTTAACTCGCAATATCACATCGGTACAATACAAAGGATCAGTTACCAAAGGCTTGGGGACTGTGCGATGTGCGATTGCAATATCACAATATCACAATATCACATCGGAGAAATGCAAGGGAGTAAGGCCGATAACAAATGTGACTGCGATAGCCGGACCTGACAAGATTATCGATGATATTTGATATATTTTGAGATCCAAAAACAGGGTTTTTCTATGTATTTCGCAATCTTGTTAAATAAATGAAATGCGCTCAATGCGATATATATCTAGACCTAATGCAACTTATAGAAGTAAATATATAACATTTCAAGTCCGATATGAGCCATTTTGTTGGGATTTTCTTTATATTTGGGATTTTTAACAATAAACCCAAATACAAAGGAACCCGCGCCTATGCAATTTAAAGGTAGACCCGATGGAATATAGGGCGGAATTAATGATTTTTGAAGTTCTATAACTGACAAATTGTTGGATTTTCCTGTGTTTTAGAGTATTTCTCTATGTAAACAGAGAACACCCATTTTTTGGATTTCAAAGGCGCAATGGTCCCTTTCGTTACAAAACAGGTGCCCACTGTCCCTGAAGGCGTTTAGCAATGATTGATAATGCTCAGAGGACAATTTGAGCTGATAGAGGCTAGGAACCAGAGAGCCCAGAGGAGGAAACAAACAAATAGTGCCGATTGGCTTAAAATCCATAGAAGACAGAAGACAGAGACAGGTAGTGCTGAGACAGAGCAAAGACAGAGACAGAGAGTGAGAGGGAGAGTCTGTGTACTCAAAGAGGCTTGAGGGATTCAAGCAAACTCCTGCTATTTTTTATCTATTGTGTTGAGACTCAATTTGAGCTCACATTTTGTAAAACTCTACTCTTGAAGACATAATAGAGAGGTCACCACTGAAGGCTGGACTAGGAGACGTAGCCCAAGATTTTTGGGTGAACTCCATATTAAACTTGCTACGTTATGTGTGTTTGTCTATTATGTTTCTCTAACTGCTCATTGTCTATATTATTCACAATCTTATCAATCTGTTGCACTAAGTAAAATAGGAAAATCTATGCACATGAGTCTGTAATACCTTAAAAGTAATCTAATATCACCATACATATCAAGTGGTATCAGAGCTTTAGGTTTGCTAAGGTTATATAAGTTTGTGCTGGATTGTTGAATGCTAACTAGGTCAAAGCTCAAACTAGGAGAAGGAGATCTTGTTGAGGCTAATCCATAGATTGGAAGAGTCTACTCTTAGAGGAGAATGGCCGGAGAAGTCCCATTGGAATCAGAATCTCAGTTCATGGACAAATTTATGGCCATGTGTGCCATGGCGGAAGAAATGTATCAAGAATTTAAAAAGGGTCGGGGTGAACACACCTCAACACCCAAACAAGGCAAAGGAGTAGAGGAACCTTCTCTAGATTCCCATCCGGAGGGAAAAGGGAAAGGGGAAGAGCCTCCTCCATTATCTCCTCCACTAACACCTCCTTCTAGCCCTGAAAAGAAAATGAAGAAAACCTCTTTGATTAAATTAGATGTAAGGTTTGATTTGCTAATCTACGATGGAGAATTAAATGCAGAAAAGCTAGAAAACTAGATTAGATATATTGATCTATATTGTAGGGTGTAGAACATAGATTCAGAAAGGATAAAGATTCAACTGGCTAGCCTTCGCCTTGGAGGAACTGCACTAGTGTGGTGGGAAGGCAGGACAAGAGCTGATTTGAGGAAGCATGGTAAAATTCTTTCTACCTAGAATGAATTTGTTTATGCCATTAAAAAAATGTTCTATCCTCTAGCTTATATGCAATAGGCAATGATGAGTTGGAAAACTACTCACAAATTAAAGGGCCAAAGTGTACAAAGCTATACCCAGGAATCTAGAAAAATAGCTTTAACTCTAGGAATTTCTCTAGACTCACCTGAAACTTTGTTGAAGTATATAGGTGGTCTACATAGCTATTTGAAGCACACCATTCTCATGTTTAATCCCACTAGCCTAGATGATGTATCAGTTTATGCTACACATTTCGAAGCTAGAGGCAAGAATGTGAACCCAGAGATTGGGGGATCATCAAAGCCCTCTGCAAGCAAGAACAAGGAAAAGAAGAAGATGAAATGGAAGGAGAGGAAGGAAAACGTTGTACAGAAAGACAAACCTTCATGCACTCACTACAAGAAGGATGGACATGATGATGAACACTGTTGGTCTTTGCATTCAGACCTGAAACCCAAAAATTTCGGTGGTAAGAAGAAGAAGATTATTGTTGCTATTCAGAAAGATTTGGGGTCAAACTCAGGTGATGAAACAATAGTCATAGACACAAGTATAAAAGGTGAATATTTTGAAGCATCTACGATTAATTCTACACAATCTATTGATAATGAAGATAATGAGAGGAAAAGACATGAGCTTTTTCATATTAGAGTTATTTCCAAGCACCAAAAGATTGATACTTTATTTGATAGTGGATCACAAGTAAACTTGATTTCTGAAATAATTGTAAAGAAGTTAGGGCTTACTAACCACACTTCATAAGAAGCCTTATCCATTAGGTTGGGTATGTGATAAAGAAAAGCTACAAATGACTAGATAATGTAAACTTAGGTTTGCTATTGGGTCAACATTTGTAGATGAGGTTGAGTTAGATATAGTTCCCTTGGATATATGTGGTATTGTTTTAGGAAGTCCTTACTTGTATGATAGAAAAACCATATTCTATAGAGTTGAAAATAAGTATCAACTCACTAAAGATGGAATAGAATATATTGTAAGAGTTCATAAACTCAAAAATAACTATTCTCTCATAAACTCAGGGTAGATGAAAAGAATTGTAAATTCATGAAAGCAATTTTTGCTAATGGTTGTAAAGGAAAAGAACCCTGATAAAACCAATGTATTTGAAGGAAGTGATGCTAAACAGAAAGATGATTTAGTTAAAGTTGTTTCAGAATATGATATCCTATTTCAAGAACCTAAAGGTTTGCCATCCAAAAGAGAAATAGTACATGATATTCATTTGCAGCAAGATGCTCCATTGCCTAACATCAAAATGTACAGGTTATCCACTTTACAGAATGCAGAGATCAAGAAGCAAGTACATGAGCTACTTGATAAAGGGTTCATAAGACCAAGCACATCACTATGCGGATCTCCAATCATGTTGGTGAGAAAGAAATATGGTTCATGGAGGATGTGCATTGATTAAAGAGCACTGAATAAAATAAAGATCAAGAATCGTTATCCTCTTCCTCGCATTGATGATCTATTAGATCAGCTGAAAGAAGCAGTTTACTTTTCCAAGTTAGACTTGTGTAGTGGCTATCATCAGGTTAGAGTAGCAGAACAAGATGCATGGAAGACTACTTTCAAAACAAGGCAAGGGTTGTATGAATGGTTGGTTATGCCTTTTGGCTTAAATAATGCTCCTACCACTTTCATGAGAGTTATGAATGATGTACTTAGACCTTTTATTGATGATTTTGTAGTTTTATATTTAGATGACATTCTTGTTTTCAGTAAAACATGGGAAGAACATTTGAAGCATGTAAAGAAGACTTTAGATGTTTTGGAAAGAGAAAATCTCTATGTGAAGTTGTCAAAATGTGAATTCAGTAAAACATCTTTAAATTATTTGGGTCATATTGTAGGGGGTGGTGAATTGAAGATAGATACATCTAAGGTTGAAGTCATTGTGAACTAGCCTAAACCCAAATCTGCTACAAAAGTTAGGAGTTTCCTAGGACCAGCACAATATTGGAGAAAGTTTATTGCTAACTTTTCCTTGATTTCAGCTCCCTTACATGCTTTAACAGGATTGAATAAGGTGTTTCAGTGGGGAGGCAAATAGCAGAAAGCCTTCGACACGTTAAAAGAAAAAATTAGTACAACACTAGTACTAGCACTACCAGATCTTCAACAACCATTTGAGATTGAAACAGATGCCAGTGACTATGCCATGGGAGCAATGTTGATGCAACACAGTAAACCCATATGCTATCATTCTAAGACATTTAATTCTGCAGTAATTAATTATCCCACATACAATAAAGAATTGTATGTATTAGTACAGAGTGTGAAAAAGTGGAAACATTACTTAATGGGCAAAGAAACAATCATCCATACAGATCATCAGCCACTTCAATATTTTCACTCAAAAACTAAATTGCAGCAATCAAGACACTATAGGTGGATGGGTTTTCTATAGCAGTTTCATCTTTTCATCAAATATAAGAAGGGCATACGCAATATGGTTGCATATATGTTATCTAGACTAATCATAAATGCATCTACTATACTTAAGAATAACTTACTAATGCATGAAAGCTACATTAAACAATATGCTCAAGATGTATATTTTAAAGATGTATATGCAACTTTAAGTCATGACAAACAAGTAGAAGAATTGGATTATTATGTTAAGGACCAACTCTTGTATCATTTAGGAAAGTTATGCATTCCACAAACTGGAAGAGTTAACATAATCCAAGAAGCACATACTTCTCTTATATCAGGTCGTTTTGGTGTAAGTAAAATAGTTGCACAGCTGCAAAGTTTCTATTATTGGCCAAGATTGCATGAAACCGTTTCTAGATATATTAAAGGGTGTACCATGTGTGCTAAAAGCAAGCCCAATAATAGAAAATTATGCTTGTACACTCCACTACCAGTTCCTTCTCATCCTTCGGAAAGTGTTTCCATGGACTTTGTTGGAAGATTGCCAAAGTCTAGAAAAGGTCATGATTATTTATATGTTATTGTTGACAAGTTCAACAAAATGTGTATTTTAATACCTTGTAACAAGCAGATTACAGCTGAACAAATGGTGAAGTTGTTCTTTCAGCATGTCTGGGCTCATTTTGGATTACCCACTTCCATTGTATCTTATCGATATTCCCGATTTGTTGGGAAGTTTTGGTCAAGACTGTGGGAATTGATGGACACCAGATTGAAGAAGAGCACAACATTTCATCCACAAATAGATGGCCAAATAGAGGTGGTCAACAAGACAGTGAACCAGTTGCTCAGGGGCTATTGCAGCAAGCATCCCAAGATTTAGGATGAACATTTGTATTATGTGCAACATGCTTACAATCATGCCAAGCACTCTTCTACTCAGAGATCTCCTTTTGAGACTTGTTTTGGTTTTACGCCAAAGTCTCCCTTGGATTTTTCCTTTAGTAAAGACATAGATTTTAATGGACACGGTGATGTGGACAAAGCAACCAAGTTCATTGAATAGATCCAAGAAATTCACCAGGTAGTACAGGAATAGCTGGAAAGAAGCCAGGCCAAGTACAAGGCAAGGCATGACAAGCATCAAATTGAGCATAGCTTCCAAGTTGGTGATCAAGTCTGGTTGTACATCAGTAAAGACAAAATGCAAGGTGAAGGTAAGAAGCTGAAACCAATAAGGTATGGGCCTTTCAAGATACTTAAGAAAATTGGTGAAAATGCTTCTTGCCTTGATTTGCCAGCTTACATGCACATCTATTCAGTAGTTAATGCATAAAACTTGAGACTGTTTGAACCTTCATTGATTTAAGATCCCGAAGAGCAAAGTCAGTTGCCTTCTATTGATGATCTGTTGCCTGAATATCTCAATGAGTTGTAGGAAGATACAGTTTTGGACAGGAAGGTGAGAACTACGTGCGGAGGGGATGTTGAGTACCTCATAATCAAACTCAAAGGTTAAAAATGAAGCAGTGCATGATGGATAGAAATTGGACAAATGAGGAAGTTGTATCCTCACTTGATTGATGCTCAAAAACCAACTTTTGGTGTTCCAAAAGCTTTTTCAGTGGGAAGGTGTGATCCAAAATGGATCCAAAACACCCTCTAAGTCTTCAAAATCAAAAACTATCACATAAGAAAAAACCTTACAAAAGGTGGAAAACACTATCGGGAGAGAAAAACATGAAGAAATGGCCAAAAACAAAGTTATCGAAGGCTTGGACAGTAATGCACAGGAGCCATCAGATCTGGCCCATCAATAGTCTAGATCCGATTGGCATATCACAATTGGTGAAGGTAGGTAGAGGCTATTAGAGGTTATCATATGACTGTTGTGACAACGATCAGTGCAAGGCAACAAAGACTGTCAATCAAGTGCATAGATCGACGACCCAAGTTAACTCGCAATATCGTGTCGGCACAATACAAAGGATCGCTTACCAAAGTCATAGGGACTATGCGATGTGCGATTTTGATATCACAATATTGCATCAGAGCAATGCAAGGGAGCTGGGCCGATAACAAATGTGACTGCGAAAGCCAAACCTGATAAGATTATGGATGATATTTATACATTTTGAGATCCGAAAAAAGGGTTTTTCTATGTATTTCACATTCTTGTCAAATAAATGAAATGTGCCCGATGCGATATATATCCGAACCTGATGGAACTTCTAGATGTGAATATATAACATTTCAAGTCTGATATGAGCCATTTTGTCAGGATTTTCTTTATATTTGGAATTTTATCAATAAACCCAAATACAAAGGAACCCGCACCTATGCAACTTGCGATAGCAATTTAAAGGTGGACCCGATGGAATATAGGGTAGAATTAATGATTTTTGAAGTTTGATAAATGGAAAATTGGTGGATTTTCCCGTGTTTTAGAGTATTTCTCTGTGTAAATAGGGAACGACCATTTTTGGAATTTCAAAGGCGGATGGTCCCTTCCATTACAGAATAGGTGGCCACCATCCCTAAAGGCATTTAGCAATGATTGCTAATGCTCAAAGAGGGATTTGAGTGGACAGAGGCTGGGAGCCAGAGAACCCAGAAGAGGAAATGAACAAACAACGTTGATTGGCTTAAAAGCCACAGAAGACAGAAGACAGAGACAAGCAGTGCTGAGACAGAGCAAAGATAGAGATAGAGATTGAGAGGGAGAGTCTATGTACTTAGAGAGGCTTGAGGGATTCAAGCAAACTCCTACTATTTTGTATATGTTGTGTTGAGGCTCAATTTGAGCTCACATTTTGTAAAACTCCACTCTTGAAGACATAATAGAGAGGTCACCACTAAAGGCTGGACCAGGAAACGTAGCCCAAGAGTTTTGGGTGAACTCTGTATTAAACTTGTTGTGTTATGCGCGTTTGTCTATTATGTTTCTCTAACTGCTCATTGTCTATATTATTCACAATCTTATCGATATGTTGCACTAAGTAATATAGGCAAATCCATGCACATGAGTCTGTAATACCTTAAAAGTAATCTAAGATCACCATATAGATCACTTACCCTAGATTGGTAATTGGATAAGAACTCTAAAATTTCCCTACTTCTCTATGTATTCCCAAACTTCTATGTGGTTGGGCATTGGCTTTTGGAGAGTGATTCTACCCTTACGTTGTTGTGGAGAGTGGTCATCATCTCATGCATTTAGGGTGATTGGAGATGCATATTTTGAGAAGGAAAGGACAAGTCAACAACTTGGAGGAGCTCTTCTACAAGATCAACTGCTACTTATGTTTGTAATCTCCTTCCATTTATAGTAATGCAAATAATTCATTTTTTTCCTATATGTGATGTTGTTATTTCACTTATTTCAATACCATGTTGATCTATTGAGTGAAGTACTTAGGTGATATTGCATAGATCTCGCATTTTCTTGGCTCATGTTATCTGACTGTGTAGGTTCTAATTTTGGAAATTAGACCTAGAATTGGAGTTTCCAAGCTAAAGAAGGAGAAAATTGTGTGAAGGATTCCAGGTAGGACTCACTCCATCATCTATTTACTTTAAGGAAAAATATTGTGTTCCTCGTCTCTCTATTGTTCTAGGTTAGCCACCGACCTAGGGGAGATAATTTTGTCTACAATCGTAAATCTCGTATAACAAGAATTCTTGGAGCACTCTAGAATTTATAGATCAAGGAAAGCAAAGGAAGGACAAAGAAGGTAAAGGAAAGCAAATATCAAGCAAAGAAGAAAAGGATCAAGCAATTATAGCTAGATTAATTGTAGGTATCGGTTTCCATGTGTGATTTCCTTGCTAGATTTTGCATGCATGGTACATGCATGTCAGTATTTGGTTTTATTGTTGTCAATGGCATGGGCGTTCCCAGGTGTGATAGTGATTTTCATCCTTTCCTTGCCTCTTCTGAATAGCCATGGTGTGATGGGTTCTCTTTTATTTGGTTAATTTGAATTTCCATATGGTTTCATAACTAAGTGAGGTGCTCTCTAAAGAAGAACACAAGACTTATGAATCCTTGGACCGGAAAGGTGGCATTGCGATAAAGTCATATTTTGTGTACCTTGATGGGCCTACGAATCCTCGACCAGTGAATGGTGGGATATACGGTAAATCCTAGAGGTGTGTGCCCTTGATCACGCTTAGGAATCCTCAATTGGTGAAAGTTGATATATATGGTAAATCCTAGAGGTTGGAGTTTCGATTGGGCCTATGATTTCTAGACCAGTGAATGGCAGGATATGTAGTAAATCCTAGAGACTAGGAGGTAGACAAATTCCTCATGGTGTATGTGGATAAGTCTGGTGGTATCCATGCTTGTTTAGGGCCTAGTGATTTGGTAGGGATTGCATTAAATCCCGAGGAAACTTGGATTGGTTTTGTTGTGAGTCCCACATTCATGCTTCGAATATGGCACGAGGGTGATTGCTTGAGATAAATATTTTCTTCAGCCCAATATATGGCCAGGTGGTTCGTGGAAGTCCCAAAACTAGTTGTCTTATGTATTCAATTAATAAGGGCTCTTTCTCCTTGGTATTTTATGTGTAAATATATTGGTTCATATGTGATTCTTGTGGTTGTTATATCCTTGGTATTTATGTTGGTTATGAGAATGTTTTATGGAAAACTTGATGTATGGATCTTATCATATTTTTATTATAAAATGAATGAACAATGAATATATGACCTAATAGATGATAATGCAACTATTGTGATAAGGCATCAATGCTTCCTTACGAATCTCAGATAAGTATGAGACCCTTACGTTTAGATGTGTATTTATAACCTATAGATTTCGTGTTCATGATATGTTTGACGGAATGTCCATCATGGCCAACCCTTGTTAGGTCAAGTCCTTGTCTAATATTTGTATGGAAGGGTTTGTTCTTGTGTCATTCATGGTTCTAGAAAGTGTCATTAAGTTATAGGTAGAGGTCTAGATCCTAGCCTGGAAAATTGGCTTAAATCTCGTGGTCACAAGCACATAACTGGGTGAAAAAGACTAAAGTCGCTCCCTTGTAGGGATGATGTGTGTGATTGGAGGGTTTTAGTCAACATCATTCAGTGTTGTGCCAATGTCTAGGATATCAAGGCACTGACAAAAGAGGTTTGATTCAATTTCTAAGCACCTAGAAGGGTGGTTCAACCCTTGGGGGTCCTATAACACCTAATAGGGAAGTCATTAATGGTTTTGGTTTGTTGATTCCACTTCCTTAAGGTGGTCTAGGAGGTTGAATCATATCATAGTAACTCTTCATCACATGTTTACCACTATAAGCTAGTAATTTGGGTAAATGTGGGAGGAGGGCATTACAGAGTGGTATCGGAGCATGGTTCAACACTTAGACTAGATGGGAGGAATGTGTTTGTTATGCATGCATGTAGGCTATATATCTACTTGTTATTTATGCATGGTAGTGGTCATTGTTACAATTGTGCTGACACGTAGGAGTTGATGTTGTTATGTTAGGATGTGTTTTTCATGAATGCATGTTGGTTGTATATGCATTTGTTATGCATGTCAATGTATATATGTTGTTATGCATGCATTGTCATGGTCATGGTTATGCATGTATAATAGGTAAGAGAGGCAATGTGATGGTCATTGGTGTAGTCTTGTGTCATCATGATGTTATTGGTATGTTATGATGCTGATGTGTTGGCTGATGAAGCAAGAGATGTAGATCATCAAAGCGAGGTTGCATAACAGGACCTCAGGGTAAGAAGAGATTGTCATATAGGTTAGTGTGTTTAGCATGCAGGTATGTGGTTAATGGTTGTTATAAGAATTAGGGCTACTTGTATGATTTTCATTCTATTGTTGTTATGGTTACATGTATGATAAATGTTAGTTGATCAATGTAGTCATATGCACATGTTTCAGATAGTCATGAATGATAGTAACTTGTTGTTGTATGCATTTTGGTCATATGCATAATGATTATGGTCATTGCAGTTGATGTATTGATGTTATTATGTCTTATGCTAATTTGAATTGACTTATGCAAATGATTATGATTATGAAATTCAGGTATGAGTTAATATATTGTGATATTATGTCATTATAATTTAGACTGACTGTGCATAAATGATTTTTATGCATGAATGCCAACTGTTTATGAGTTTATGATGTGAACATGTTAACTAATTGTTTTTACGGATATAATGACCTGATTTATGTTTGAACTGATGTGTTGTGAAGTTATATCATGCTAATCTAGATTGATTTTGCAAACAAGATAGCCTCCCCTAAGATACATTAAGGTATGAGTTTGCTTATGTTGTGTATTTGAAGATTATGTCATATATTTGGTGTTTGAGTGTTTGCTCTCTATTAGGTCATCTATATGTTCCTTGAAAGTTTGATTAATTGCATTATATGAGCATGTGTCTGTAAGATTGCATGGAGTGATCTTGTTTCAAGATGGTTGTATTAACACATTATGTGTTGAGATAACTAATATGCACTTGCATGTGAGTGGGTGCTAGTTGTAGTATTATGGCTTATGACTATGAGTTGATTGCAGATTATGACATGACTTTTCATCTTGGTAAAGGTTGATTTCAAATTAATATACATGATGTCTTGATCTTTGGAACATGTGACTGACATGTGTGAGCAGTTGCAGGGAAACATGCTTGGTACTAGTGTGACAAGGTAAGGTAATAGGTGTATTGTTATATTTATTTATACACTAAAAATTATGTGTGTATGGCAATATGATGTAGGGATTGCGTGGAAAAAGATATTTCCATGAAATCTTGAAGGAGGCTCAAGTTGAGCTTTCCCTTGGAAGCATTGGGAACCCATGGGGATTGAGTCATGGTGTCTGTTACTGGTTTGTGCTTTCCGTGCTTTGTGATTTGTTTGTGCCTGGTTTACAATTTTGATTAGGTCTTGGGCATGGCCATGCCACTTTGTTTGTGGTGTCGTGTTGTTATTGGTTTTCATGGTTTTCTTGTTATTTGTTTCTTTTTCTTGCCATTTATGTTTTGAAGGCCTTGGGAATTAGTTTGGGAAAGAAGAAAGTTAATGGAGTTCGAGAAGAGCTAAAAGAAACCCAACAAGTAATGTAAGACTTGGATGAAGCTCAGTGTACGTATGGAGACAATTGAAGGTAAGAATATGATATCTAGTTGGATTGGTGGAGTTTATTGAGGTAAATGGACAGTGGCGGGATAGTCATGAGAAAGGTAACAAGAAAGGTAGAGTAAATGGATTTGAGGCATCATATGCCTTGGCTAGGTTGGGAACTATTGGTATCAATGTTGTGCATGTTGTGCATGGATAAAGGAAGTTCTCTTAACCTTAACCTTATGATATATGGTAATTATGTTCCACCCATGATTATGTTGATGTCTATATATGTATACATGTATGTGCATATGTTGTTCCCTGACAGGATCGTCAAGGATCATGATTGTTTTATGCAGGTGTCTATATGTATATATGTATGTATGTATGTCATTTTATGACATGGTCATCAAGAATCATTCTTGTGGAAGAATGATTTCTTATGAAGGTGAATGGTATGAAGAGGTTCCTGGTTTATGAGGAATCAAGTGGGAAAAATAGCCCTGGCATATCTATGAGGTTAGTATCTTGTGGATATGGTTCATATTATGTGTTTGTACTATGTCTATGTTTATGTTATGGACATGCTAAGCTAAGGGATACATCAACAGAGTGAAATGAGTGTGACTTGCAGCACGCTGGGACAAGCATGGATAAAACACTAGAAGCAAGCTTGCTTGGTAAGGATAGTGTGGTCTTAGGATGTGTAACATTGGTGTTGTGTACTTGTAGCATATCTATTATTGTGTACATATGATGTTCTATGTTTTTTGTATATATGGTGTTGTGTGTATATTGCATATGCAATGTTGGTTATAGATGGTGCTGTGTACATGTTGGATATGCGGTGTTTTGTGCATGTTGGATATTTTGTACATCAGGTAAGAGATGCATTGTGATGGTCATTATTTTTGTCTTGTTTCACCATGATGCTATTGGTATGTTATGATGTTGATGTGCTAGCTAATATGAAGTAAGAGATGTAGATCATCAAAGCAAGGTTGCAACACTAGACCTCGGGGTAAGAGGAGATCGTCATATAAGTTTGTATTTTTGGCATGTAGGTATGTGATTAATGGTTGTTATAAGCATTAGGGTTACTTATATGCTTGTCATTCTATTCCTTTTATGGTTACATGTATGATAAATGATAGTTGATAATTGTAGTCATATGCACACGTGTCGAATATTGTTGTTGTATGCATTGTGGTCAAATGCTTGATGATTATGGTCATTAAAACTAATGTCTTGATGTTATTATGTTTTGTGCTAATTTGGATTGACTTGTGCAGATGATTATCGTTAGACATGTTAGCCTCCTGCTACAGCAGGTTACTCATATTTCATGATTGACATTTTTACAAGCCAAATATGTCATACTTTGCATGCTACAATGCTCCATATTTGCTAAGCAGTCATCAAGGAAAGAATGCTACTCAAAGTTCATCTACTACGTTCCAATTTTGAAGAGTCATTCAAGTTTTGTACAATTTTCAGCTAAAGAGAGGTCCAAACAACCTAATCTTGGTCTCCCTAGGTTTCAATTTCCTATTTTAGAATATAGAGAATGAAAACCTGTCCAAACAGCTTAATCTTGGCAAATTCTTAGATAGGTAGAGAATCAAAGGAGCTCAACTGCTTAATCTGGGCCCTTGGAATAAATAAGGGTAGTTTGTAGATAGGAAGGCATAAAAAGAAAAATTGAAATGCTGGGTCTGCAAGTCTAAGTGCACCCAAACTAAAAGAAGAAAAAATGTTAGGTAAGTAGGCTGGGTAAGTAGTTGTGAGGTTGCAAAATCTTGATTTCTGATCATTTCCATGTTTAAAAAAAAAAAAAAATTCATCTTTACTTAGGTCACAGTCATCAGGCAATTTCATATGGAGGAGTTCAAATCAGACATAACTAACTTCCCTTTCTTCCTCTTCCCCAAATCACTAACTAATTTCCCCAAAAAATAGGTCAAGATCTGCTTGATGTCTCTTAGTTTCATCATTCTCCATATCATTAGCCTGGGTGAAGATTTGCTTCACTCAAGGAGGATCCATACTTTCTCTATAAGGTTCTATCCCCCCTTTGAAGCCTAAGATCTCTGAAACTTAGCGCTTTCTTGTCATCTCCATATTAACTACTGACATTATTATTTAACTCCCTATATTTTCCTCATCCCCCTACTAAAACTATGAAAATAATCCCCTTATGTAAATATCCCCTCCCCCTAGTTGAAAATAACCATAAGTACCCCCGGGAATTGCTCTGTGTATCTGAAACTTGGCAAGAACCCTCATGTTGCCCCTTCAAACCATCTTCTAATACAATGGACTCCTTCCAAAGCATAAAATTTATTTCTAGGTTATCGACCCCCTTCCGAAGCCTCAAATACCCTTCAAAAGCACATACTCACTCCTTCTGATCACAATAAACCCTTGCCGATTGCCTTAACATTCTTCTGATCCTTGTGAACCCTCTCCAACACGATTATCGCAATCAGAGGTCGCAAGAGTATTATGGCTCGCTGTTGTTTCTTCCCGATGGACGCTCCGCCGATGCCATCTCACAATCGGCATATCGCAATATTTTATACCACATAGGTGTGCCCTTTTCCTTTTCGCCCGATGCGCTATCGCGATATCGGCGATCGACGGTCGCAAGCATCGCATTTCCAAAATAAATACCTTCTCATTCTCTGCCGATGCGATATTACGATCACATCGAAAGAAGTATATCACATCGCAGTAACATATGAATTTCCCTGCCGATCAGATCATTGCCACATCACCCTGCCACGTCACCTTGCTGATGTCATCCGCCGTCATGCTGACGTCAGCAGCCAAAAAAAAGGGAAAAACGCGCAAGCGCGAAAGTCGAGCTTCAGAGCTTCGGAACGAGAAACGAAGGCAGTTTTCGATGTGCGATTAGCGCGAAGCGCTAATCACGCATCGCTACGGGAAATGAGCGATATTGGGGAATCTTTAGGGAATCTTTTGATTCCTTGGCCCTTTTTGCATTGAAAAAGCCCGAAATTGCCCAATTTTGCCAAATTAAATGAATTTGAAGACAGAGAGAGACCAGGAACAGAGATTAAAGTGTATCAGATCAAATATGCAGACAAAAAGCACGTCAAAGAGTATCAGGAAGCGGCAAAGACCATCAATGTAGCGGCAAAGTTTATCAGAGGAGATTTTCCCAGGGCTCGAGGCAAATCCTACATTAAAACGAAAGCTCTGAAAGTCAAGAAGCAATTGAAGACGCATTGAAGGCTCACTAGCACAAATGACTACACATTGAACTCACAGAAGATCAGTGGACCAGAACTCAATGCACAGTTATGACAAAACCACTGTACCAAGTCACACAGGACACCTCATCAACTCAACTTGATTCAGCTGCCTCTGACACATCCCAAAGAACTTACTTGCGTTTAATTCCAGCAACAATTAGGTTTTTAAAAAAAGATTTTCCTGCAGACCTCTTTAGGTCAATTGTAATAAATGTCTTTAGATATTTTGCTTATATATACCACCCTGAAAACTGTATTAAGGGTTGGTTGGTCGAGAAGCTATTTTTAGCTGATTTTTCTCCAGGAGAGATTCGCAAATGTAATACCTGATAGTTTCTATAATCAAACACTGCTTCCGAGCTTTTGAGAATGGAATGTCCACTGTGTATGACGGTTGAAGAGTGATCATGGAATTCTCATGCTATCGCATAACTTAATAAGTGTTCCTACCTCTATTTTCCATTCATAAGTTACCATCTAAACAGCAGAAAAGCTTGGAATTTGTTTAATTACACTCTATGCTCAATTTCTATTGTTTCTTTATGTTTTCCTCTGCTTAGGCATAAATATGAATTCCATATGGCTCATGTTTGCCCTAATCTTATCACGCATGGCAATTATCTAGGGATTCTTCGTTGCCCCTAGATAGTGATCATCCTTTCCCTCTGTTAAGCTGAGTGAGAGATTCTTAAGTGCCTCTCATTCCTTACATTCATTCATCTTTAGTTTGAAAGTTGTTTTATGTGCAGATATCCCACTCCATGTTCCTCTTGTGACCAAGAAAACGCACTGGAAATCCTGACCCACGACTCCATGCCCAATGGTTTGAAACTTATCAATCCATGAATTGCCTCTCTGCCTGAAAGCATTTTCCTTCCATCCAAACACAAACAAAAACCCCTGAACCCAACAACTAGCCTAAAATCCTCATCAATAAAGTTAAATCATTAAGAGAGAGCCCTCTCTGATTGCGGGTGGGCTAGAACCTGCAGTCCAAAGATTGGTTTGTGGTTACCTCGGTCAAATCCCTATAGGAGCCTAGGGACAACCTAAGTGATAACACTCTCAACTTGACTGTTCACCTAAGGATGACATGGAGATGTCACCCTATCTTTGATTCCACATTTTTCCATAAGCGTTGCTATTAAATGTGATGTAAATTGTGCCCCTCCATATGAAACTATTTCTCTAGGAGCCCCATACCGGGCGAGAATTTCTTTAAATTAAAAGTATGTGACAACTTGTTCAGTGGCCTTTGCGACAACTTTGGCTTCCACCCTTTTTTCAAGTAATTTTTGCAGATGAGAATATGGAATTTCTGATGAGAAGGAGGATTAAATGGCCTGATTAAATTGATAGCCCACTTTTCAAAGGGTTCAAGGACTAATTGAGGCTATAGTAGAATTTCATCTGATCGATCAGGCTTACCCATCCGTTGGCAACTGTCACATTCCCAGACATACTTCTTATAATCACGGAAAATAGAGGGCCAATAGTTTCCCTTCTACAACACTTTATGACCACTTCGCTTGTGTGAAAAATGACCTCCACAAGGACCGTCATGGGTGACTTTTAGAATATCATGAATCTCATCCTCCCTTACACAGTGTTGGATTTGCTGATTTAGTCCGGTGTATAAGAGATATCCCTCTATCCATGTATACCGAACACTTTGTTGGATGATTCTTCGTTGTTCCCTGTACAACAAATGATGAGGTACCTTACCTGTAGCAAGATAGTTAGCAATATATGCATACCAAGGGGTGTGAGTAGAGATTGAAAAAATATGCCAGTGAGGAAATCTATCCTCTGTAGGTGTATCTACATCATTAATATTCAACCTAGATAGGAAATCTACTACCAAATTATCTTTTCATATTTTATCTACAATAGTAATATCAAAATATTGTATTAATAACAACCATCTTGTAATTTTCCCAAGAGTTATAGGTTTTTTCATCAAATACCTGATGGTTGAATGGTTTGTGCACACGAAAGTGGGGTAACTTGTGATATAATGGCAAAATTTATTAACACCATAAATGATTGCCAACAATTCCTTTTTTCAGTTAACGTATAATGGAGTTCAACAGGAGTTAAATTATTGTTGACATAGTAAATCAAATATGGATTTTTGTCCTCCTGTTGTCCCAAAATCGCCCCTACTTTTATATGAGAAGCATCCATGGAGATATGAAATGGGAGTTTCCAGTCAGGGCGACGTAATATTGGATATTTACAAACTAGTTTCTTGATTTCTGAAAAAGCAGCTTCACATGCATCAGTCCACACAAATTATGCATCTTTAAGTAGTAATTGGAAAAGTGGAAATGATATTTTAGAAAAAAATTCTATAAAGCATCGATAATACCCATCATAACCAATAAATCTATGTACCGTCGTTGGTGTCTTTGGTGTAGGAAAATTTGAGATTACCTCAACCTTAGCAGGATCAACCTGTATTCCCTCAACTGAAAGTAAATGCCCCAGAACTATCCCTTCTTCCATCGTCATATGAAATTTTACTGTACTAAGAGAAACATAAGTCTGCTTACACCATTTAAGTACTTTTTCTAAATTCTCCAAACCTTCTTTGAAAGAATCTCCATATGGAGTAAAATCATCCATATTAATTTCAACACTGTCATTAACTAGATCAGAAAAAATTCCCAATATCGCACATTGGAAGATAGAAGATGCATTAAAGAGGCCAAAAGGAAGGACATGGTATGCAAAAGTTCCCCAAGGGAAAATAAAAGTAGTTTTATCCTGATCCTCATGAGCTATCTGGATCTGGCTATATCCCCTAAATCCTTCCAAAAAGGAGAAGAACTTCTTCCTAGCTAATGTGTCAAGGACCTCATCAATAAAAGGTAAGGGGAAGTGACCTTTTTGGGTTTCTTTATTCAATTCCCTGTAATCAACATAGATCCTCCACTTGACATTTTTCTTTGGAACAATGACTAATGGGGATACCCATTGACTATCCAAAATTGGATAAATAAACCCGACATCCAATAACTTATGCAATTCTTCCTTGACAATGTTTTCAAAGCAGGATCCATCCTTCTTTGCGGTTGTCGAATATGTCGACATTCTTCTCTTATATATATATATATATATATATATATCAACATAGATTCCTTTCAAATATGTATATTCCCAATCAAAGTATTCCTTCTATCCCAAAGAACTTTCAACAATTGTTCAGTTTGGGAAGGTGAAATATTAGGATTAATGTTCAATATTTTCCCTGGATCGATTTCTGCTAGAATAATGTTATAGGGTGTGGTGACTGGAACATTTTTAATTTCTATTTTTGTTTAAAGAGTTTCTTGAGTAGTGCAACTCATAACAAACTCTAATATTTTCTGAGTCAAACGATAAACAGAACTGGGACTACAAATAAATGTGCTAATAACATCATCTTTTGTTTCGTCCTTAAAACAAAGAGCTTCACCAATGATAAGAATTCGTCTAACATCTTCATTTCCAGGTTTAGGCTCATCCATGGGTGGAGACTTTTGTGCTAAAATAAATATTGGTTTGACGATGGACTTGGTTTTGTAGGTGGGTAAAGAACAAGGTTCTTTGTGATTTCTCCTTTGGATATTACCATATTTACCGATCGACACCCAATGTAAGCATTTGCGGTAGCAAGCCAAGGCCTACCTAGAATCAAAGGATGGCCCCCACTGGAGATTGAGTGTGTAGCACCAAAATATCGATAGGGTATTGCCAAGAATCTATAGAAATGGTCACGTCTTCCAACTTCCCTACTGGTCTTACAATGGATCAGTCTGCAAGTTCTAGGATTGTAGGGGTTGGTTTAAGGTCAAGTAGTCCTAGTGTAAGTACATTTGCTGATGTTATAACATTAATTGCAACTCCCAAGTCTACCAATACATTTGGGATATCAACTCCATTAATTTTCATTGTAGGAATCGAGTTTCCTCGATCACCATATTTGACGGGTGTAGTTTTTCCCAACATTATGTCTAATAATTTTCCCATGACATGAATAGTGAGTGGGTCTTTCATTTTTCTTCTAGTATTTTTAGAACAAAATTCCCTAATCATTGTAGCATAGATCAACACATCCTTCATAGCTTGAAGTAATTGGATTTTGACAAATAAGTTCAATAATTCCCCCAAAAAGTAAAATTCAGGCATAGGAAATTGTTTGATTAAGGATAGCTTCTTAGGATAAGGTGGGTGAGTTTGACATCCTAGAGTAACAATTATTTGAGTGGGGGAATTTTGTTCCATGGTAATCTATATTGAATCACCCCCAGTATTTCTAGAGGGGTTTCTAGGTTTTGATTTAGAGACCTCATCATCAGTGTGTTCAACAATTATCAGTGAAGTCTTAGTATTTACCACCTGTCTGGATTGAAGATTCAATTCATTGCATTCCGCAGTAGAAATACTATATGTAGGAAGGTTGAGTGTCTCAAGCTATTGGACTCCCCTATTATTCAGGTTCAGGTTGGATTGAACAGGTAGTTGTGGACGAAGAGGAGTATTACTAGTGGAGGCATTAGATGGAAGTTGTAACTGTGGTGGCATAGGTTGGGAAAATTGATTTGTAGGAAGAGGAGGTCCACGCAAGCTCTGGGACCACGAAGGGGTTGTACCAGGTTGGGGGGACTATGTCTGTCAGGGAATCATATACTGATAGTATTGCAGTCACAAAGGTGGGAATGGTACAGGCTGAGACCCAAAATTCAAACTATTAAAATATTGAGAAGGATCTTGAGACATGCCTTGATTCATATTTTGTGGTTGTAGTTGCCATGGCTTATTTGATACCATAAAGTAAAGTTTACCTACTTCTTCATTTTCTTCTTGAAAGACTGCTTTCAGCCTAGGAAGAGATGGACACATGTTGATAGAATGGCTCTGCTCACATATTGCACACGTTTCAATGGTGTTGAGTGGGTATTCCTTCAATGTGTGCTTCTTCCTACATTGAGGGCAGAAAATGGCCATCGCCTTCTCGGATTCCATCTTTTTTTTTTTTTTTCTTGCAGAACATCTAGTTGTGAGGACAATGTGCTTAGAATATCAAGTGCTCAAAACATCCAACAAGTTCCCAATTTCTACTTTTGTAACCCCATTACTAGATGTCTTGAGAACTCGTATTCCTTGCTTATGCCTTGCAGCTCCACGTGAACATTTGATACACAAGTCACATATGGTGTCAAATTCTTCCTTTGAGATATCTCATTTTCCTACAATATTCAGGAGTTCTAGGGATTCTTCCCTTAGTTCTCGGAGAAAGAGTATCTTTAAAATATCCTTATCCAAGTTACTATGGTCTGATATTTGCAGGTTGTATTTAAAGCATTCCACAAAGTCCTCCATGTTCTCATCCTCTTTCTGCATAATCTTAAGTATTTCCTCCTTAATGTCTTGAGACTTGCAGTAGTCTAGATATTTTTGAAGGAAAATTTTCTCCTTGTCATCCCATGTCGTAATAGATTTCCCCCCTAAACCCATAAACCATCTCAGAGTTGTTCCTTTTAGAGTAGCAGGGAATATCTTGAATTTTTGAGCAACAAAAATATAATCGTATCCTCCACAGACACCATCGAATTCTAAGAAGAATGTGTTCGGATCTTCAGAAGAGAGACCGTGGGAATTAGGTAATGTTGTTAAAGGAATAGGCTTCATAGGTGCATCACCTCTAATATCTCCAATTATAAACTCGATCATAGAAGTTGTATGGGCCATGAATATCTTCCAATATTCACTTGGGATGTCAATAGTTTCTCATTGTTCTATAATGCGTGGTTGAGTTTGTCTAACAACACTTCCTCATTCGAATGGCAGAGTTAATTCCCTTGAGTCTCCTTCCTCTTCTTCTGAACTTGTAATGCTCAATTCCTCAGATCCTCTGCTTCCTATTTCTTCTTCCCTGAGTTCCTCTTTTGTTATTGGGGGAGGTTCTGGTTGTGAAACTAACTTTCCTCTAGATCTCGTATGAGATCTAACCCTAACATCAGCTCGTGATGATGCTCCTGACTCAACTCTTGAAATGATCTCTTGAATATAGGTAAATATGATGAGATCTTATCTCGCTCTTTTTGGGGGTCTTCCTCTGCCCCTTTTGTTCGTTTCTCTATTCATACAATTTGAAAGTGAAGGAAAAACATCCAAACAAATCTAAGGCTCAGGTCCTGGAACAGGGTGAAAAGACTTGCCTGACTAGGAGGAGAGGATGGACTCTATAATTGACAGGAAAATAAACAATCCAGCAATTTAAGATCGGGCCTTGGAAGAGTTTTAGTACATATTTTGCCTAACCAGGGTGAGAGAGTGTTCCTAAAATCAAGAAAACAAAAGAAAAATAAACCAATTGCAAAATCTAAAGCTCAGGTCTTGAAAGAGGTAAAAAATACCTAATCATGACGAGAGAGTGTTCCTAAGGGAAAACAAAAGAAAAAAAACCAATTGTAAAATCTAAAGCTCAGGTCTTGAAAGAGGTAAGAACTACCTAATCAGGATGAGAGAGTGTTCCTATGGTCAATATTAGTTGTACTTTTGTGCCGTAGGTAGCCTCCTTGGAAACGACACCAAAATGTTGGTGTTCATATATGAATTATAGATTTCACCCTTCCCCACATTTATTGTCAACCCGAGGTTTGCTAATTGTTTCAAGGCTACCGTGCAAAGTCTATGCATGCCACAGGTTCCCTACCCAACATTGAGCATTCAAACCAGCATGACAATTGAGTAATAACAAGCTAATGACAGTAACAACAAACTAGAGTAACAACAATCTTAATTCACAGCAACACGAAATCGATAAAGCATTAACATCAATAAAAAGGAAAATACAACCAATATAAATCTATGAACACAACTAATCCAACAACACCTGATCAGGAGAGTGGGCCCGACTCTCTGATCAGGGTTGTGGCGAGATAAGAGATTACACGAAGTTCAGGAAATCAAAATTGCATTAATCAAGAAAGAAATACAATAAAGTTTGTTGTTATACGTCTCGAGTCCAGTGTCCGGATTTCTGCCCCGATAACCATTACTTATACATTGTATCATTACAAAAATAATATTAACAAACTAAGAAATTAGGGCAACTCTGTCTGCTCGCAAATATAAAGTAATCATTAAAACAAAAACATAATGAAAAAGATAGCATTTGTATCAATTTATTAGCTCGTCGTTGGTTGAACATTGTTGCAGCCCCTGTCTGGGAATAACACTGTCAACTCATTAACAACCTTTCCGCTGATTTGTAGCTTGTTGGTCATCATTATCTCAATTCTGAAAAATAAATTTAATCAACAAGTCGCATAAGTAGTGTTTCCCTAGGACTATGTTTCATTAATCAATATTTCAAAAAGACATGCCAAATTAATATACCCTCGTTGTTTTGAGACATAAATTAACCTCGCAAAATTATGGAATGGGTACGGTGAAATGGATAAAGGCATGTAAAAATGGTCAAATCTATCGAGAAATAGTTACCACTATAGCACCAAGAGTATATCCAACAACCTGTAAGAAAAATATACTATGAATTTATGACTTATAGTTTTTAGGTTTTTGTGGTTGGATTGTTGATCAATGGAGGAAGATCCATAGATTTGAGAGTTTCAGACGACGTTTCGGACCCTCTAGCGGGTCCATCTTCAAGACATGATTGTTGATCAGTGGAGGAAGTTCCACAAATTTGAGAGTTTTAGTCGATGTGTCAAAACTACCCGTCGAGTCTATCTTCAAGATATGAAATTTATGACTTAGCAAGATCCAAGACGCCACTAGGGTGGGGAAGAGTACTCCTTGAGCCTTATCACGATAAGCCAAAGATGTCCCCCCATGGGATTTGAAACTAGGTGGAGGGGATAACATTCTAGTGTCCCAACCACTTGGTGATTTCTAATCCTATCTTGCAAAGCCTCATGCAAGATTGTCCATAACTCCTTTGACAATCGTTAAAATTTAGAGGTGTGGAGCAACATATGCACATTCTAAAAATTTGGTAGAACCTGTTGTAAACTTTTTTCTTCCTTTAGTTTTCAATATTGTCCTTGCATACCTTCTCTCTGTGATTTTTGTTTGTCCTGCAACTTATCTCAAATCATGGTAGTCGTTATCTCCTTTATGCAAGAAAACAAGAAAAAATCATAAGAACCGAAATGATAAAGGAAGAGATAGAGCACATTAACTTTCCAATGTATTGGTTGGAGGAATATGGTTTGATATGCTTGAATTTTAGTCATGCATGGGTTTCTCAAAACAATATTTTCTCTAGTTACACCCTCTTTCACATTTTCCATCATTTAGCTTGTTACATTCTCACTTTGCATTCAAAATTTTTATTTCATAATTTTTCATGTCATATTCTAATTGTTCTATGTTATTTTCTGCCCATAAATTTCTTGAAATCACAAGTTTGAGTAGTGGACTCTGCACAATCTGATTGCCTTAGGGGTTTTCACGGTGTTGTGTTCATTTATGTATTAAAAAACACATTTTAAATAACAAAAAATCACAAAATTACCAAAATTGATTTAGCTTAATTCTATCCAAAAACTCCAAAACTTAAAATACTTGCACAACATCAATTTTCATCATTCAACTTATTAATACTCTATTTTCTCAATAAACTAAGGTACTCAAGAAAATTAAAAATTAAATGACTATATTATTCAGATATTTAACAAATTTTATATTAGTTTACACAACTAAAACCATATTATATCCACTTAACCCTAATATATTGCCTTGCCTTAAAAATGCTCAAATATCTTAAAATGTAAACCTCTCCTCCTAAAATAAAGTAATATTCTGAACTATCTCAGTATTTATATGCAGAGAAAGAAATATAATTCATTCTCACGAGCTAAAGCTTTGTTGCCAGGAAATTAATTAGAAAATGCAGACTCGTTGTCATTTCCAAAATTCATTTCCAGGAAATTGCTTTTGAAATCCGTATCTCCGGATGCGGTCATTTCGGTTTCTCGACTCGCATCGATAGCTCTAAGAGCGCGTGGAATTCTTGTCGTGCAAATAACGTAGGTAGGTCGACTCGCATCGATAGCTCTAAGAGCGCGTGGAATTCTTGTCGTGCGATGTTGTGGAGTTTGGAATTGGAATTATTATTCTGTAGAAATAATACGGAGTCAATGGTCGGCGTCGAAATTCATTTTGCGATGTGGTCATTTCAGTGTCTGTAGCTATGGCTGCTGGAGGTGGTTATGGTTGGGCAATTCCTATTTCCAACTCTACTGCAATATAAATGCTTATGACATGCAAGGGGAATAGGGGGTTGCCTTGCTGCTAACATGTCAAAGTCAACTTTGAGAGAAATATAAATGCAAGGCAACCCTTATTCCCCTAGCATGTCACACTGCATTTATATTACAGTAGAGTTGGAAATAGGAATTGCCGCATGGTTGTTAGACCGCGTGGAATTATCGTCTTTCAAACCCACTTTTCTGCTATAAAGTACAGTTGGCTAATACTCAAAAACTTCATTATTCAATTCTCATGGAGACTCCATGTTGACCAAAAAAACTTCCTCCTAATTTTTGGCAGAGAAAGAGTTAATGTAAATGATGGATGTGTTAGCAGTTAATTTGTGCTGTCTCAATCAAGTATTATTGATAAGAGCCAACCCAAATACACCTCTTCTTTCTCAATAAACAATTTAATTACTTTTTGTGTTATAACATGTTTCTTACATGGTACCTGTCATCTCCTTTATCACCCATGAACAACTTTTTATGAGATAATGACTCCCATGGTCTAATCTAATGATCCGTACTTTCCAAACTCCGAGTAAGTTAGATTTCATAAGTTACCAATGGAACTATGGTACACACTTGTTATTATATATGTTATTAATTATTTCTTATTTTACTTCCAATTTTATTATCTCGGTAGCTATTCAAAAATAAGTTGACCCTTGACCCTTAAATTAATTTATAATTGAACAAAATTTTTTAAACAAAATTAAAATAGACACAATATAAATAGTTTTTTGTTTTTAATTATTAAATTTTATTTATTTAAATTTTGATTAGTGTAGTGGAGCTAAAATCTTATTTTATACTCATTATTTCACTTTTACCAATATAAACTTGTTACATCAATAGTAATTAACCGTACTTCTCCTCTTATGTATTCTTTATAGGCTACGATTTATTCTTCTTTATAGGGTAGCTTCTCTAACATATTTTATATGTTATTGGTGGTGAGTTGATATGATTTTGAGGCATTGTTTTTGATGGTTTCTGAGTTGTTTAATGAGGTGGAGGAGTTGCTTGGACAGGCAAAAGTGGTCGGAATGCAGGCAAAAAAAGTTCAAAAATTTGTGTAGAGTCAGTGTTTGAATCATGTTTTTGATGGTGGAAATGGATTCAGCACCATCAAAAATATCTAGAACACCTACAATTTTGAAATTTAACAACTATAACTTGGATTCACAGAAATCCTTGCCAAATTTTCTCTAAATATGACTAAAATTTCCATAACTTTCCGAACAACTCCTCAACCTAATTAGACTACGTGGATGGTTTCTCATCAATCATGTCGGTTGTTTCAATGTGCAACATTATTCATCATATTTTGTATGAGATAGTGTAATAAAAGACTACGCATGCCAGTGTCCAACTTTTACTATTTGGAAGTGAACCATCATTTATGAGTCGCAACTTGACTGTGCGAAAAGACTATGGTGGAGATTTTAGCACTGACGCTGGTGGGCAAGGGCTAACTAGCTTGTTATCGGGCATTAAATGCCCGGCTACATGCGCCTTATATAGTGCGATAACAGGCACACACGCGATAACACAAATGCGCGCTTGGATGGCGTGTGCGTTATCACGCTATCCAAGACGCATGTAGCCAAACATTTAATGCCAGATAACAAACTCATTAACCCTTGCCATGCTGGTGTACGAAAGTCTCTTGTCATATTGTAACTCTCATTGTATTACTTGTAGATTCATTTCAATATATCGCTTATCCCAAGAACAAATTCCATTACTCTATTAGGGATCGAGTTTTCCATTAAATAACAAAGTCTTTTTAATATATTTTCTTTTAGTCTTAGCTCATATTGATTCAAATGCTTTGGTCTTAGCATCATCAGGATGGATCACTAAAAATAGCAATGGCTCTTTATCCTTATTGACACAAGTGTTGCCCAAGCAGGACCCATATACGTGGAGGTACCCATGAAATGTTGTCCTTTTCTCTCCTTGCACGGATTTCACATTTCCTCCACATTTAATAAGCAACGTTCGAATTCCACCGCTGGATAGGTAGTCAAATTCGCCAGCCTTGACATAAATCAATTGTCACAGATGATTGAAAACCCTATTCTCGATGACGTTGTTTATTTGGGAAATATAACCCTATTCTCCATGATGATGTTTATTTGGGAAATATATTAAAGCAAGCCTCAACCTGACTATACCTTATTTTAAGCTTTTTCAAAACGCCGCTTTTAATATAAAATTAGATATCATGTCTTCTATTTCATATTTTTAATGTAATAGGAAAGAATCCTATTTATTTTATAAATATTAAAATTGAAAATTAAGACATATTTTATAGTACCGAATTCAAATTATTCAAAAGTTATTCATGATTATTGTTTTTCAGAAATGAGCCACGTTAAATATTTAATATTTTATTTATTTAATTAAAACTAATTAGTATGAGCATTACAATTGAAGAAAGTTTATGCTCGTTTTTTATGCAATTTTAAAATAGTTGCGTTGGGTATTTAATATTTAAGTTATTAAATTGTAATTTACGTGGTGTAATGAGGCTTCAAATTTGTTTGGAAAATAATAGGGTTTTTTTTTAATTTTTGATTAAATTAGGAAAATAAATTGGGAAATCTTGGTTACAGTTGTCAGGTTTCAAGATTTAGGGTGCGACAATGATTTTTGCTACGCTGAATCTATTTCCACTATCAAAAATAGGATTCAAGCACTTGTGCCAAATTTGTTGAGAACAAAAAGGTTGGATTTGGGCTATTTTTTGACCTCCAAGCAAATTTGCCACCTCAGTAGACAACGCCATTATAATCTTTGGTTATTCAATTTTGAAATTAAATAGATTCACGGTTTGATAATTTAAACTATTCATTTATTAACTATATAATTTAAATTGAAATCTAGGAAATATTATTTTGGGATTATAATTTTTGGTATTCAATATTTAGATCTTTTAATAAGATTTGTATTTAATTAATTAATATTTCTTAATAAATAAGATTGAAATTTCAAACTTATTATTTTAAAATTGGGTAGACTAACTTATAAACAAAATAGACTTTTTCACTAGAATAAGAGAAAACAATTTCAAGAAAGAATGTGATTTTTTGTTATTTAAAATGCATTTTTGAATGCATAAATGGATTCAACACATGAAAAACCTCTCAGTCTCTTGAATTCTATGGATTAAACAACTTAAACTCAAATTTATAAAAATATCTGCCAAATTTTGATTAAAATTAATCAGAAAAAATGTAGTTAAAAAAAGTCCTTTAAAAATATATATTTCTTATGTAACAAATAAATTTTATTATTTTATATATTTTTAAAATAGTTTTGATAAAAATTGACTCATTAGTTGAATTATAATTTCAATTATTAAAAAAATCAATTTATTAAATTAAAAAAAAAAAGAATTTTCAATTATTAAAATTAAAAAAAAATGAAGTTTTGGCAAAAAAATAATTTTAAATATCAAAAATTTTTAAATAACAAAATCTCATTATCAAAATTGTAACTTTTCATTATCCAATTATATTAATTAATTTATGAAAATATTACAAAAGAACTAATTTATTCTAGTAAGTTTTTAGAATTAACTTAATTGATTAATAGCCCAGGGGGCTTTGGATTAATGGTGAATGGGTGCACTGTTAATGCACTCCTTGTGATAGGTCATTGGTTCAAATCTCCCCGTGGGTGCTTACCTACCAAAAAAAGAAAATTGATTAATAAATACCAAATCATTCAACAATGGGAATTTTTTTTATGGGATCTCAACTTCATAGTAACCTCATATTGTGCAATAAAATGATATTCAAATACCTCATTAATCCAAAAACCATGAATAACACCATATTACTTGATACTTCACCAAATACTACTTAAAAGTGTCATAATTTTTATTTTAAAAATAATTAAAAAATCACTGTGGGAAAGAGCATTCTATAACCAATATAAGAGACGTAACTTCTTTAGTGCTCCACTGAGAGTCTACACATGTCCCTTCTCAGATAATCAATAAAAAGCATGTTAGCTATATTTAATAAAAATCATATGCAATTAGTATTACACAAATTTGGATTATTTAGATGTTTCAAATTAGACGTTTTTGTGATTGTGTAAGGCACTTGGTTTTACCGCATTAAATACAAGTATGCAAATGTTTCAATTTAATAACAGCGTGATCTTACATTATGATTGTTCTACTTTGAAAAATTTGTGATTTTATAAGATGATTTGGACAAAAGAATATTAGTTATGAAACAAGGAACTTAAAAAGGATGATTAATTAAAGGCCAATACAAACAAACTCAACCCTTTGCATATAAAATTTAAAAACATGGCTTATACTTTGCCCATTATTATGAAAATATGATTAACTCAAAGTTAATACAATCAAACTCAACACTTTGCACAAAAAAAATAAAACTAAGGCTTATATTTTGCCCATTATTTATCGGTCTTTACTCTAATTCAACTATATTTAAACTAAGGGGGAGTTAAAACTAAGGCTTATACTTGCCCATTATTTATCATTTTTTACTCTAATTCATCTACATTTAAACTAAAGGAGAGTATATGTAATGTAGCCCTTGTTCAAATGTGGCTACTCGTTCATGCCTTTCAAAATTCAATAATTAAACTAAGCGGAATGGAACACTAGCTATGCGGCCTTGTTTTATCTTTTAAATTTTGTTAAATCAATTTGATCTTCTAGAATGAGATCTTCATTTATTAATAACCTAACCTTTTTAGATTCAAAGTTTTATTAATTATGTCATAGCTATGGTTAATAGATCTTATCTTAAGATATATTGACCTATCTTTATGTATAATCATGTCACTCAATTGTTTGAATCAAATCACATAACAATAAGATCAAAATGAATGTGGAAATAAAATATAGAATCAAACAATACAAACGAGATGACAATATGTGTGGTTCACTAATTTGGGATATGTCCATGAAGAAATAGCCAGACATTCCTTTTATTATGTCCAACAAAATGAAGAGATTACAACTTGCAACACATCTGTCACAAGTTCCTCTTCTCTCTCATAGCCTCATTTCCCTCAATTACAACGTTATCTCAAAAATATATAGTCGCAATACAATTGCCTATGACAAAAAGAGGCTTTCCTTCTAGGGGAAAAACCCTAACATAACATCTATTATTATATCTATGACCTAAAGATGAATAGTCCATATTCACTATGAAATTACAATATTTTATAATGTATTTTTTTCTATAGATTGCTCCTTGGGGGTGTTGTGCTCTAATCCCCACTAGGGTGGCTACAAAGAGGATTTATTGCCCCCCATAGACCCCTTGGTGACAATAGTAGGATGGAAAGCCCCCTACACCCCCCCATTAGGAACTAGGGTCCAAACGTGGCTAAAAATAAGACCTCTAAATTAGGAACATAATCAAGCTCCACAACCAACAATCTCCCACTTGAAGATTGATCACAATAACTCCAATGTTATTGCACTTGTTGGATTATGCTTCAACTGGACCTAGATAGTTTCTCATCTCCATTTTCATTCTTTAACACCAATTGAAACAAAACAAAAACTCATATTCTCCTTGCTTACTACCTTCATCAACATGTTTGCAAAATTCGAGCTAGTATGTATCTTTCCCAGCTTCAACTCTCCCACTTTTAAAATTGATTGTATGAAATGGCACCTAAGTTGTATACACTTCATCTTAGAATGAAAGGTTGATTTCTTTGCAAGATGAATGGCACTCTCACTATCACTATACAACCTACTATTCTCCTACTTCTTTCTCAATTCCTCCATGAAACTCTATAACCAAATCATCTCTTTACTAGTGTTTGTAACAAAAATATACTCTGCTTTTGTCGTTGAAAGTTCAATGACCCTTTGAAATTTCAAAATCCAACTTATTGTTGTTCTACATAAATAGAAACATACCCTATGGTGCTCCTTTTGCTATTTGTATCACTTTCTATATTTGATTCAACATATCCCTATAGAATAATGTTTGAACCTCCAAATGATAATTCCTAAGTAGTAGTACCTCTCAAATGCCTAAGAATCCACTTTAATGCCTTCTGATGCTCTTTATTTGGATTGTTCATATACCTTCTCACAACTCTCACTGCATGAGAAATATTTGGCCTTGTGCACACCATCACACACATTAAGCTCTCAAGTAATAATGAATATGGAACCTTGGACATGTAGTATATCTCCTCTTGTATCTTGGGATACATCTCTTTAGTCAATTTAAAATGTTTTGCCAAAAGTGTATTAATTGGTTTTTCATATTTCATTTTAAATATTTCCAACACCTTTTCTATGTATTCACTTTGAGACAATGTTAATCTATGATTTTTCTTTGTCTCTTATTATTCTCATACCAAGGATTCTTTCCATCACCTAAATCTTTCATAGCAAATGAATTAACTATTTTTTTTTGAGAAAAATTATATATTGCATGTTAGATGCTACAATAGGCATGATAGACTTTCTAACAAGCATGTCATGTAAAAACAACAACAAGATAATATAGTTGTCATTATATATTGTCTTGAAAACATAGTGGTCATACTAACATCTACAGTAACCTTGTTCTATGATAAACTTATCAAACTTCAAATATCGTTTCCTTGGTTCTTGCTTTAAACCATACGAGCTCTTCTTCAGTATGCATATTAAGTTTTCATTTTCTTTGATCTCGTATCCCTATGGTTTTTGCATATAAATCTCTCCATCCATTGAGTCCCCATGGAAAAAATTTGCCTTTACATCTATCTGCTCAAGATGCAAACATTCTACTGCCACTAAACATAAATAGTTCCAATTGAAGTTATTTTGACAATAAGAGAAATATTTTATCAAAATCTATACTTTTCTTCTATGTAAACCCCTTTACAACAAGTCTAGCCATGTACCTCATTTTTTCCTCCATCTTCTTCCTTCTACCTATAAATCCATGTATTATGCAATTCTCGTTACCTATAGGCAATAGGACCCAGTCACAACTCTAGTTAAATATCAAAGTGTCCATCTCTTCTTTCATGCCTTGCTCTCATTTCATTCTAGTTTCTACTTGCATTGCTTCGTTATATCTTTATGGTTCACGAAAATCATTAAACCATACATAACACAATGACGATTAGTATCATTGGTGGGGTCTAGTTAACATGGTTAATATTCTAATAACACATGCAGGAGTTTGAGGTACCTGCTATTGTTGTGGTTGTTGGATATTTTGATTTTTTGGCACCTTTGGATTTTTTTTTCTATGATTCATCAAGCACTATGTATTTTATATTTTCCTTTTCTTGTTTTTTCTTTGTAATTGATCTTTGTATATGACCTTCTCATTGAAAATCAAAACTTTATTCCTAATATTTTTTTGATTTTCATTGTCTCATAAGTGATACTAACCAAATGATTAACTCTACATCCATTAAAAGTACACTTATTGGATTTTGGCTCAATATTTGTTCTATGTTCTCTATTAATACAGACAAATTATTCACAACCAAAAGTCTTCAGAAATGAGAAGTTTACCTTTTTTACTTGTTCATTCCTCCTCTTAAATGCGACCATCTCAGGAACTTGAAGGTCCTTTATTTATTAAGTAAAGAGTAATATTGACAACATCTACCTAAAATTGTAAGTGCAATCCTACATGGATCTCATACTCCTTGCACGCTCCATGATTGTCTTGTTCATCCTTTCTTACACATGAATTTCTTGTATTGTTATAAGAATTGTCTTCTTTCTACAACTCCCATGGTATGAACATTAATTATCAAATTCCTTCCTACAATGTTCACCTCCATTATTTGATCTGAGACACTTCAACTAATTTCATGTCTCATTGTTAACCAAGGCTTTCCATTGCTTAAAAATATTTAAAGGCATTTGTTTCTAATGTAGGAAACCTAAGTTTTCCTAATTGCATCATCAATAAAAGTAACATAATAATAAGATCCACCAATAAATGAAACCTGAACCAGTCTCCATACATTTGTATGCACAAACTCTAAGTTTTCGTTGTTCTTTATCTTTTCAACTTTGAGAAATGTAACTCTTTTATTTTTTCCATAAACACAACACTCACATATATCCAAATCAACCTTCTTTAAACCTGGAAATAATTTCCTTCAATGGATAATTTGTATTCCCTTCCCAATCATGACCCTCAACCTATGATGCCACAATGTTTTATTTGCTCATGTACAAGCTTAAGCAATAGAAGGGTTAACATTACAAGTACATAAATACAATGTACCTATATTCTCTCCTTTTGCTTTTATAAGAGATCCTCTAGTGACCTTACATGAATTTCTTGCAAATGTAACTATACAACCTTCACTTCCCAACCACTCTATTGAAATTAGATTTATTCTTAAATCGACAAACATAAATTACCTCTTCAATAACACTTGGTTTCAATTCTGTAGTTTTATCCATGCCATTACCGTTTCCCACAATTTTACATAGTTCATCATCACTCAAATAAACTTGTCCAAAATCTCCTTCAACATAATCTTGAAAGAACTTCCTAAGGGTTGTGGCATGAAATGACGCACTTGAGTCTATTACCTAAGAGTAAGCAATTTTATCTATTGAAAGGATTAAAACATCTTATAACACCAAGATACCAAGGATCTTTCTTCTTATGTCCTTTCTTGCCACAATGTTAGCATTTCATCCTCCCACTAGATTTGAATTTTCCCTCCTTATACCTTCCACAATTCCCTGGGCTCTTTCCTCCCTCACCTTTTATTCCCCTGTTCGCTATAGTCAAATCATTACTTGACATCATCTATGATTTTCCATTACATTTCCTCATTAAGGATACATCGACAACATCATCAACATCTTTCATAGTCATTAGCTTCTTTGTTATTCTTCGCAATGGTATAAAACAAAAAAACCTAATAAAAATAATATTCCATTTGCATCTTCAATAGCTAGTACTTTTTCCCATTAAACTTTTTGACGCTAAAACTTTCTTCTTCCATTGCTCCCACTAAAAATAGGAACCCTCCTTTCCACTAATTTTTATTAGCAAAATAGACCTTAGACTCTAATACCAACGCAATGGGGACCATTGATTCCTAGGGGGGGAGGAATGATCCAGGTGGATATTGGTGGCCACCTTCCTATTCCACTTGGACCCCAACACTTTCTCTTCCAGTTTTTTGGATTCCTTAATTGTAGCACAATTTACTATTTTTGGCAGTTTTTGAGGTCTTGAACTTCCAGAGCCGTTTTGAGGCCCTAAACAGCATTTTTAGGGAAAACAGGGAGCCCAAAAATTCCTCAACGAACTTGTTGGTTCTCTTTCAGCCTTCTCTTCGAGATATTCAAAACGAGGTATTATGATAGTTGAAGGGAGATCGTATGCCAAAGTTACGACCCCAGGAATTTGATGTACCTATTAACCCAAACAGGGCCCACAGTTTTGGCACTTCATCTCCTAGGGTTAGGTTTTTGGATGTTTAGGGTTTTCCATTATTTCTCAATAATAAAGAGGCCTTTGAGCCTCATTGTAACACAGGGCGAAGGAATGTAGCCGCGACATCTATTCTCAGAGATAAGCTATCATCACCCAAGCTAGTCATATTTCCATTCTGATTGTAAGCATATTTCAGTATTTGATATTAATGAAATGAAGTGTTATTTCTACTACATCTTTGTATTTATGGTTATATTTGTAATTTGCTGTGTTCTCGCTTAAATTCGGATCAACGGTATCAGAGGGGTTTTCTCTTTATTTTATTTTCTTTGCATGTCCCCAATGAGGTTGAGATATAAGGAGTCAGGGCTTGAACTGGTCGAACCTTTGCAAGACCAACCTTGCAAATCCCGATGGCCTACCATGGTGGATGAAAAAGAAGACGAGGGGGTAGGAGATCCTATCAAAATCTTGCTCAAAGAAGCCCTCGAGCGACAAAGGAATGCAATGAAGGACCATTTTGTCCAAATCCTTCAGCGGCTACCCAAAGGCGCTACTTCTGGCAACTGCTCTGGAAGCGCCACACCCTTTAAGGTACAAGTTAACTTTGACATTCCCATATTTGAGGGTGAGATAGATACAAACGTTGTAGATAAATGGTTAAATCTACTAGAAGGATATTTTTCTGTTCATGATTTTTCCAACCGGGAAAAGATCACTTTTGCACTTCTCAAAGCAGCCCCCCACGTCAAGGACTCGTGGGAAACCTACTGTGAGTAGAAGGATGAAAGTATGAACTCACTGTTTTCAACCACACCCACTTGGAACTTGTTCTGGGATGCCATCAAGGAGCAGTACTACCCTGTCAGGAGATATGAGGATAAATACATAAATTGGACAATGCTGCGACAAGGAAGGGACCAATGTGTACTCGAGTTTACTAATTTCTTTCATACGCTTTGCACGAAGATAGGTATCAAGGATTCTGAGAACCATATGGTTCTCAAGTACCGCAGCTACCTACACAGGTACATCCAAGACGAGATGGAGTTCCAGAACATATCCTCGCTCGGCACGTCATACCAATATGCCTTCAAGATCGAGCAAAAGTTTAAACAGAAGAAGCAAGACTTTGGATCTACAAATCCGAAGTAAGGGAAAGGTACCCCCAAACCGTAGAACAAAGGAAAACTCCAAGGCGGGGTGGCCCAAGACAACCTACCAAAGCTGCAAGCAAAGAACAAAAACGCGATGCCAAAGAAGGACACAGGAAAGTGGTGTGAGCTCCATAAGAGCTCCACTCACAACATAAGTGAGTGTCGGGCCAAGCAATCACTAGTGGACGAGCTAAAGGCTTCAGAATTAGATACATGTTCCAACTCTAAGTCAAAACCCGACAAGGGGAATGACAAAGGGAAGAAGATTATTGATGTGGAGCCCCATGCCACTGTTGTCATCACGAAGATCCAAAAGGAGGAACCCGAAGATCCAGGGGAAGAGGAACACCTCTTCCACTCCAAGAAGTGGGTAAAGGCTTCCCCGCTACAGTTCATTGTTGATAGCGGGAGCCAAAAGAACCTAATTTCAGCAGAGGTCATGAAGCGGATTTGTTTACTAACCACAACACATCCACAACTGTACACCATCAAGTGGCTTCACCAAGGACGAGATCTTCGCGTGAGCCAATAGTGTCACCTTCCATA
The DNA here is from genome assembly GCA_000404065.3 of Pinus taeda. NCBI lineage: Eukaryota > Viridiplantae > Streptophyta > Pinopsida > Pinales > Pinaceae > Pinus > Pinus taeda. Next base: position 84,474 of record APFE030972091.1, read on the forward strand.
CAGCATCAAGCCCTTCACAGGTATTATGTGACGTTGCTCCCCTTGATGTTTGTCATGTATTATTAGGCCAACCATACTTATGGAAGCGACATTTTGTGTATTAGTCAAGGCCTCATGCTATTATTGTCACTTTGGGAAATAAGTTGTACAGGATACCAGAGGTAGCACCGCCTACCGCCATCTCTTTGGTTATTGCAAAACAATGCAGTAAGCTCATTTCCAAAATGGGAAATTTGTTTTCCTGATGTTACGCCCTCGGGGAAAGAAGAAGGCGGTGGCCACGACATCTAGATAAGGCCCCTTCGCACGAAAACAACAGATGGATAAGGTCGTGGAGGAGTATGACGACATCTTCACCTTCTTCACAAGGATGCCTCTGCGCTGTCAAGTCAAGTATTCCATCGATCTGACCCCAGGTGCACTACTGTCCAATGGACCAATCTATCGACGCTCTATTATGGAGAATGACGAAATCAAGAGGTAGGTTTAGGAGCTGGTGCAGAAAGGTCATATCCAGTCGGGTTCATCGCCCTGTGGGAGCTTGATCATGTTGGTACACAAGAAGGATGGGACTTGGAGACCATGTATTGACTATGAAGCGCTGAACAAGATAACTGTCCGAAATAGGCAGTTGATCCCACGGATTGATGACCTTCTGGACCAACTGAAGAGGGAAAAATATTTCGGCAAGATCGACTTGAAGTTAGGATATCACTAGATATCATTCGAACCTTCTGATCTATAGAAGACTGCCTTCAAAGCCAAGGAGGGCCTTTTCGAATGGTTGTTTATGCCTTTCAGGTTAACGAATGATCCTGAAACCTTCATGAGGCTGATGGATGACATCTTGTGGCCATTCACCAACTCATTTGTAGTGGTATACTTGGATCACATCTTGATCTTCAGCTAGAGTTGGGAAGAGCACCTCCACCACATCCGACAGGTTATCCAAACATTGTGGCAACACAAGCTATGTGCCAAATTGTAGAAATGCATTTTTGGCATGACCCAGGTTCGGTATCTGGGATACATTATTGATAAAATGGGGGTCCATGTGGATCCATCCAAGATCCAAGTCATCTGGGATTGTCTAGCTCCAACCACTTTGACAGAGCTCCTCATCTTTCTGGGCCTTGCCAATTTCTACTGCAGGTTCGTGTTGGGATTCTCTCATGTCATTTGGCCCTTGATTCAAGTCACCAAAGGAGGAGCGAAAGAAAAATTATTGTTTTCTAAATCTCAACAAAAAGCATGCACATAGTTGAAACATCGCCTCTACTCAGCACTAGTGCTCACATCACCAGACTTGTAACAACCATTTGAGATCGAGACAGATGCCTCTGGCTATGCTATTGGGGCAGTCCTTACTCAACAGGGGCATCCAATGGCACATCACAGTGAGACACTTTTAGACACAGTCCAGAAGTATCCCACTTATGACAAAGAGATGTATTCCATTATGCAGGCCTGCCAACAATGGAAGAATTACATTTTGGGGAAGAAAATGATCATCAACACAGACCACTAACCCCTATAGTTCATACAAACAGAAGGGAAGTTGCAGAATGATCGCCATCAGAAGTGGTCCACATACCTACAACAGTTCCATTTGAATATCAAGTATAAGAAGGGCAGCACCAATAATGTTGCAGCTTGCCTTAGCTGACCACCGATCATGGCGTTAACCACCGTCCTCAACTCTTATGGGCACAAGACTTCTGATTGGCCATTTCTCTATAAAAGCGACCCAGAATTTGGCCACACACACCAGACGCTCTTAGAGGGTCACCAAGTTCCAAATTTTCACCTCTAGGATACCCTATTATGCCACCTGGGACACCTTTGTGTTCCTTCAAGAGAGCATGCCAAGATGATTTGGGAAGCACACTACAGTCGATGATTGGGCATTTCGAGGTCAAGAAAATGGTGGCAATACTGCAGAAGTATTTCTATTGGCCAAATCTTCGACAGGATGTCGGGAAGTACATCAGATCCTGCACTGTCTGTGCCATTGCCAAACCGAACATCAAGAGGCAAGCCCTCTATACTCCGCTACCTACCCCTAGTCGACCTTGGGAATCCATCTCCATGGATTACATGTCAGGCCTTCCTTCTACTAAGTATGGCAACGATTGTGTTTTTGTAGTCGTCAACAGATTCTCGAAGATAGCCATTATGGAGGCCTGCAAGAAGAATATCACAACAGAATCCACTGCTAAACTCTTCTTTGAATGAGTGTGGGTATACTTTGGGATCCCACAATCTATCATCTCAGATTAGGATAGTAGGTTCCTCAGTACATTTTGGTCCAGTCTCTGGTCAATGCTGGACACCAAGCTCACTAGGTCCAGAGTGTTCCATCCCCAAACTGACGGCCAAACAGAGGTCATCAATAGGATGATCATACACATTCTATGCATGAACAACTCAAAGCATCCACGCACATGGGATGAGAGCCTCCCCTATGTCCAACACAACTATAACTGGTCTATCCACAACTTGACGGGCCACATCCCTTTTTAGGTGGGCTTAGGATTCCAGCCACTATGTCCCATTGATATGGCCATGCCATTTGCAGCTACTCATGCAAATTCGGCTCATGTCTAGTCCGAAATCGATAAGGAAAATAGCTTCATTGAGCACATCCAAAATATCCTCCAGCAGGTCCACAAAATTTTGGAGAAATTAAATGCCAAGTACATGCAACGACATGATCAACATTAAGTGCCACACAAGTTTCAGGTCGGCAATAAAGTTTGGTTGCATTTGCAAAAGGAATGCCTTACCGGAGCCTATCAGAAACTCACACCACTCCGATATGGTCCTTACACCATTACCAAGGCGGTGGGAGACAATGCATTTGAGCTCAACATTCCCCCATTCCTTGGCCTACACCCAGTGTTCAATGTGGACCACCTTCGACCATACTTCTCATCATTGTTATACACATCAGACATTGCATAACAGCTCACACCTACAGATTTAAATCCAGATTGCATGGAACAAGCCACAACTGATCGGATCATGACACATAGATCAAGAACACCCAATAGCAAAGGATCCTTTATATCGAGTTGTCAAAGGAGGCCAACTCCTTCACCAAGGACCAAGTTCAACAGAAGTTTCCTCATCTCATGGAGGAACTCAATTGAGTGGGGACCATTGATTCCTAAGGGGGGAGGAATGATCAAGGTGGATATTGGTGGCCACCTACCTATTCCACTTGGACCCCCAGCACTGTCTCTTTCAGTTTTTCGGTTTCCTTAATTGTAGCACAGTTTACTATATTTGGCAGTTTTTCGGGTCCTAAACTTCCAAAGCTGTTTTGAGGCCCTAAACGGTGTTTTTAGGGAAAACGGAGAGACTAGAAATGCCTCAAATTAGCTTGCCAATTTTTTTTCAACCTTCTCTTCGAGATATTGGAAACTAGGTATTATGATAGCCAAACGAAGATTGTATGCCAAAGATACAACCTCAGAAAGTTGATGTACCAATTTACCCAAACGGGGCCCATAGTTTTGGCGCTTCATCTCCTAGGGTTAGGTTTTTAGATGTTTAGGGTTTTCCATTGTTTCTCAATAATAAATAGGCCTTTGTGCTTCATTGTAACATAGGGCAGAGGCATGTAGCCACCATATCTTTTCTCAGAGATAAGCTACCATCGCCCGAGCTAGTCTTATTTCCATTCTGTTTGTAAGCATATTTCAGTATTTGATATTAATGAAATGAAGTGTTATTTCTACTTCATCTTTGTATTTATGGTTATATCTATAATTTGTTGCGTTCCTATTTAAATCCAGATCAATTTAGGTGATGTCTGCTAGTTTGGGTGGAATCTGTTATAGAACAATGCTTTGCAATTGTGAATGATTTTGAGTCATGGAATGTTTAGTTGTGGAATTGTCAAAGTCATTGCAACAACTTATAAAAGAGAAGACTAATAATCAGAAATTGCATTCCGCAAATAAAACAAAGTAGAGGAAAACCAATGAGTTGTTTGAATGCAATTTATGTGGTAGGTGGATTAGTTGCAGTTTTAATTGTTGCAAATGTTTGTGTTATTGCATGCAATATCTTTGTTCAAATCCAAAGAACGATGAATGATTGTCAAAGGCCAACATGCAACAATTTTTTTGTGTGATTTAAATGATAATTTTTTGATTCACTATGTCTCAAGTGAGAAAGAATTTTCACAAATTATAATGCTAAAATCAGCAGATATTAAATGCACCCCTAAATCTCATAGTCATTTCTGCTATGTATGTCTACTTGGAATCTTTATTCCAAGATGAGTGGATATGGAAGCTAAAATTATTTGCAATTCTTGTAGTCATGTGTGGCTAGAATGTTATTTGTTATTTATGGCATAGTAGATAATGCTTTCAATGGCTAACAAACAATATGATACAAAGTTAGAATACCCACCTTGGTTTGCAATTTAATGTAGTTATAGTACTATGATTACAATTGGGCAATGGTTTTCAATTTATGCTTTCTTTAGTCATGTGTCACTAGAATTTTGTTTATTGTTTATGACATAGTAAATAATGCTTTCAATGGCTAGTAAACAATATGATAAAAAATCACATTACCCATTTTTGGTCATTGTTATTTGGTCAATATATATATATATATATATATATATATTTGCTCTAGTAGCATTGAATGCAATTTTAATTTGTCTTTGTACACAAGTGTTGTGTATCTTGCATAAATTCATGGCTATGGTGTTATAAATATTGTTGTGCCTTGTTGGTGATTCTCATGTAGTGTCATTCTAAATATGTCAATCTCTTAATGATCAATGTGTGATCACGAATACATTTGAACTATGTATAGGATATGCATGAACACAAAATATATAGGACTAATATAATTAATTTTTTTGTGTCATAAATCATAGAGAGACAATTTAGATAGAAGAATTTTAAAATCATATATATAGCAAAACAACTAGAATTTTTAATGCGAAAAAAGTTGCATAGGTATTTGTCGAAAAAACAACAATGTGTGGTGTGTTTTATTGATCAAAATTCTTACAATTTTTCTTTGGTGTTTTTTTTTGGATTGTAGCCATGCTTTTGCTAATTTGGAGCCAGCGCTCTCATGGAGATTGGTTACAAAGTGCACACAGCGAAAGCGAGAATGCAAAAATGTGGAAATAAACAAGATCCGTGACTGATACTTTAATCACAGAGAGGGAAGAGACTCCTCTAATGTGCAATCTAGCATCACGAATCTGTTTTTGAATATATTTGAATACAAATGCCAACAAGAGTATTAGTTCATAATAAATACCAGGTTTGCTTAATCGCTCCAATATTTGAGAATTCTTCTGAACAATATCCTCGTGCCGAAACACGAACTCTGGCCCAATGGTCTGATTTCGCATTTTTGCAACTTCTTCAACCTTAACAAGGCTCATACAAGTTTGAGAATAGAATCCAAAACAATCTACAAAGGAGACATAGATTTACAGAAATTGAGGAATCTTTATTCATGAACTTCAAAACTCAAGTATTACAAAGTTGCTTCTCAAGCAATACCAAGTTACTTCTCCAGCAGAAAGGCTCTCTAAATTTCTCAAAACCCGAATGCCTCTCTTCCCTAGTCTTCAACTATTTATAGATCCTCCCAGTCCTAGGTTTGGTGATACTTACATATTGGATATGAGAGAATCTTACTTTACATCAAAATTAAATCCTTACATCAGATATGAGAGAATCATGCTTTTGGGTAACCCGGAGGACATCCGCACAATATCTTACTTTACATCAAAATCAAATCCTTGCATCAGAAATGAGAGAATCTAGCTTTCGAGTAACCCGAAGGACATTCACACAGTAATTCAATCATAAAATATTTTATACTTATTCTTATCCCTTTATTTAATTATATATGTCGAATTGATTACACTGTAAGAGATTCTTTTTCAGTGAAACTTACGAAAAACCTGTCTGCCACCAAAGTTGGACAGAAGGACATTACAAAATGACAAAATGTTCTATTTGTTCACGAGTCTTTGAACCTAGTCAAGGAGTCATTATTAAAATACTGTGAGTAAATTTCTTCCTCACATTCCCAAATTGGTACTTCAGCATATTCTGGTACTTCGTCCTGAAAAAGTAGTGGGCCAAAAGGATTTAAATATGAACCTGTCATGGCATGAAATGACTCATAGTCATGTGAAGAGCCATTCATATTTCCCTCGAATCTTCTAAAGAAAATATTTTGTGTAATAAACCAATGAAAGGATCCATTGGCGCGGAGTGCTGCAAGCATGTGATAATTGGTGATATTGTTGATATCCAAAATCCTTTTATATAAAATTCCTTATTGATGTGCCCTTGGTTCTGTAAATCCAGGAAGTTGTAATAACCGGAGAGAGAATGGGTAAAAACATAGAGGACTAATACCATAAATGTTCCACCATTCTTTAAACCATTCAGGTGTGGGGTCTTGTTCTTCGATTTGTGTAACTTGCATCCCATGATATCTAAAATAAAACTACACATTATAGAAAAACGAGTTAGTTTTATTTTCAAAACACATACTTGTATACCAGGCTTTCTCTTGGTGTTCATGATCTTCAGAGTTCTAAAGGTTGGGTGGCAATAGGAAGCGATCAATGTAGATTTCACAGCAAATTAGGTTTTCATCTACATCTCTGTGTAATGTGAAATCAA